>JASAND010013159.1:0-16720 GCA_030248195.1 Trissonchulus latispiculum
CAACCGGTACGGGAACATATTGAGCGCAATGCTTACGTTTGCAGTTCCTAACAGAATAATTACCTATATATTTCCTCCCGAAAGACGATAAGTTCGCGCGAATAGGGCGGAAGGAGGGAATTCCCTATTCGGCGACAAAGCTGGTTTCTTTCATTTTAGTCGCCGAGTAGATTCCCTATTCGGCGCACAAAGCTGGTTTCTTTCATTTTAGTCGCAGAGTAGATTCCCTATTCGGCGCACAAAGCTGGTTTCTGTCATTTTAGTCGCTGAGAAACGGCATTTTTCCGCTTCAGCAGAATCTCAGTTGTAACCATGCACCGTGTATTTAACATTCAAGTCTTTCCCTATTCTACCAAGTTGGTTGCCCGTCGAGGGCATTTTCCCCCCTAGTGTTAAACAACATTTTTACAGTTATCAATAGTGGCAAAATTTCGGACTATTTAACAGGTTCTTTTACACTTTTTAACACCACTTTTTTATACTTTTTAACACATTTTTTACATATATTTAACAGTTTTTAACACTACTTTTTCGGAATTTTTTTACCCTTTCTTACACTTTTTTACAGCAATAAATACCGCCAATCGTAAAAAATAGTACTTCAAGTAGTATATATCGCAGACATGATTCTTTGTAATGCATGGAAATTACATTGAAAGTGAAGGATAGCTGTGGTTAAACCCTGTTGAGTTTTCTGGAAATGCTTTTTGGACTAATAGGCTCTACTGTAAATGTAATGGTTTCTCGTGCATAGTTCTCATTTCGTCTCCAAAGAACTTGCTCAGGTTATTGTTTCCTTCCATTGAAAATTTAGAATTCTTGCAAGATGGAATCCTTCTGGACATCCCAGTCTGAGAAATTTAGCGGGATTTACTTTTTACAAACTTTAATGGAACAGTATTTGAGGATCAAAAATTTCAAAGCCAAAATTTATAAATTTTTGAAACCTGTAAGTACCAGGCCGTATAAGTTTTGTAATAAATTTTTCTAAAGCGAACATTCTCATTATTTCAATTGAAAATGCTGTTGATTTCCTGATTTCCCTGATGTCAAATAATCCAAATGACAAGCAGCCATTGTATAAAATTTTACATTTGCGACAGGCAGCACACGTTCTATATTCTTCTTTTGCTAAATCTGCCGCCACTTTAATGTAAAATAGAAATCTGAACAGATTCTGAACCAGCAGGATGGAGGATTGCTAAACAAAATTTTGGTCAATTCAAAATAAATAAAAGACGACCAGCTAATAGCCTTAGTGGCTGTGGCATATAGTGAGTGCCTAAATGTCATATATACTTTCTGGCCATCGAATGATCCTTCAATTGTTAATATGGTACACAAAAAATGAATTCAGACCTGAAACAGTTTTTACATATTTTTTACACTTTTTAATACTTTTTTTACAATTTTTAACACTTTTTTACACTGTTAAAAACAGGTGTAAAAAGTAATTACTTTTTTTACATGTAAATTAATAACCCTAGTTTGGACAATAAAATATGTAAAAATCAGCGAGATGGGAGAAAGTCGAAAAATCCACCAAACACGAACCCTCTTAGCTTACGATTCTGTCGCTGCCAGATATCATCCTCCTCATCTTGGAGCGGTGGGTCAAGCAGCCGCAGTCCGTGCTCCAGCTGGAGCCAATAGTTGATGGATCGCAGCCGGGCATGATAGACCGGGCTGCGACAGGAAAAGATAAAGCCTTCCGGAGTGGGCAGGTCTGGCTGTACACAGGCAGCCGGATTCATGGTATGGGCCGTCAGCACTGTCGAGAGCATACGGCCTGTCAGTAGACAGCTCGCTTCGCAATTGTGAGGCGGGCTGGCACTGGTCTTGGGGGCTTTCGGGCAGGGACTGTGGAATCGTTCATGAATGAATCCTTCTGGGGACATGTAGCAGACTGCCTTCAAATACTTGTCACTGTCACTATCAAAAGAGTTACTGGCTGCTGTTGTAGAAGGCATCTAAACAAAGAAATGTTATTAAGGCTTTTTATGACGAACGGAAAAACAACAGGCAAAAGAATCAAAAACCAGAAAAAACCAGACATCAAAATCTTACTTTGAAAAATTAGACGGAATATGTACTTACTTCAAAATATTGAGTATACAGAATTTTCCAAGGACAAATTAACACTGTCAACCGGAAACTATCGATGGTTCTAAGCACACGTCAAGAGCACAGACTTTTGCATCAAAGCACAAGACAGCCACCAGTTATACCTATACTGCTTACATACCAGTCCAAACACTGGTCGAAATCTAAGCAAATGCAAATCAATGGAACAGTCTTGCTGCAAAGTCTCAATGACGCCCGGATTCTGCCCCAAACTCTCCTGGTCAAGACAAGTCCGATCATAGGGCGGCAAACAATCCCATCCGATCAGGCCTCTCTTTGACAGGGTTACAACCAACAGGCCCCCTGAAAAATCCAACTGCCTACGCCAGAACCCCCGAAAAAATCCCCACGGTTTCAGCACCACCCGGTACATATCCTTCCAGGACCAGCCCGGGAACCGCTGACATTCCTGCCGGATCTGATCTATTCTCAGCGGACTGGGGGGATAGTCTCGGACTGTAAGCTCGTGCCACAGTTGATCATCCTCCAGGGATAGCAATCGTTTGCAACAGGACAGCAAATGAATGCAATCAGGAAGGGGCAAAAGTAGACTGATCTTTCGCCACAGTTCCAGGGGCAGGCAAACATCGCCACTCGCGTCAGACATTGGCGACTGCTAGATGAGGGCGTCGAATAGGTAAGAAATAGGTAAGGTGCCACGCAAGCAACTACATAATCCTAAATTATCAAACTTATGAAAACATTTGAATGTTGCAACAAATTCAAGAATTATATAAATCAAGACTAAAAACCATGCAAAAATTTGTATTTGCATCCACGTTTAAAAATGATAACACATTGTGCTATTAGCACAATGACAGGCCAATTGAATGTGACAATTCGATCGAAGAAACCTTCGTAGATCTATAGGCCTATCTATCATCAAAAATAGTTGCTAAAAATTCAAAAACCAGGCAAGGCAGTAGCAGTTTCCGCACCGCACGAGCCCGGCCCGGAGGCCCGATTCAAGGCCCAGCAGCCCGGTGTAGGCCCGGCATACAAAAACAGTGTCAAACAATAGTTAGTGCTATTTATTATATACAACTTAAACAATAGTGTTGTTTCAGTAACCGATTTTAGTTTCAGTTTCAGTCGGCGGCCCAAACCGGTTTCAGTTTCAGGTCTTCTTCCAGAATAGTTTCACTTTCAGTTTCGGTCGGGAACTCAAAATAGTTTCAGTTTCAGTTTCAGTTTCAGTTCATTCAAAAAACTGCAGTTTCCAGCCCTGAGACATAATATAAAGCATAAATTTATGATTATTTATACTCCTACGGCAGAGTATTAAAGAAAAAACCTTCAAATCTTCATGTTTTGATAAAAGACTGAAACTAGTTTTAGTCCGAGTTTCAGGTCTTTACCCAATCCAGTTTCAGTTTCAGTCGGCCGCCTAAAATAGTTTCAGGTCTCATCCCAAAATAGTTTGTTTGTTTCAATGCCTGAAGCATCACTATTAAACAACTCCTGGAAGCTTAAATTTGACTTTCTAATGCAGAGAATTTGAAAAAATTATGAAATTTGCACCACAAAAATTTGACCGGACCTCATTGGGGCCGACCGGGCCTCCGCGGCTGATCCAACAACCGGGCTCGGTGCAGGCCCGGCCCGGAGCCCGATTCACAGCCCGGGCACAACTCCACCATTTACGCCGATCTGAAAGCTTCCACTTGTCGGATAGTCGATTCACATAACTTAATAGCCCAATTAATTATATCCCTTACTTATCTTCTTGTGGAGACATCATGTTACTGATGATTTTAAAACACTTAACCTTTATTATTACTATACATCAAAATAGCCTAGCCTAACCAACGATACTAATTTCAAATCTTAATTTATATATTATTTCTAAAATTAAACTGCGAGGAACTCAATTTTAAAACCTTCAGAAGCTCAAATTTAGGCTCAGTGCATTTTCGGAAACCCAATTCTCCTAAGTGACCATATAAGTGCAGTGTGCAATGCACCTGTAGCTCAATTGGCAGAACTTTTGCACGTTAAGCAGGAGACCACGAGTTAGAGTCCCATCAGGTGCCCGATCATTTTCGGACGCTTGGTGGAGTACAACTTTCTTTCATTTTTAATTAGGCTCATGTATATTGCAGTGGGATGCCTGAAAGCTATTTCGCTGCACTTGAAATGTTCAATACATTTGTGCTTAGAAAGTTGTACACATTGGATTTGAATTCCGCTTAAAGCTCATTCCACTGAAGACCCAGTGGCTCAGGTGGCGGGAGCGTTAAACAAGAGACTGCGTGTTCGAGTACCGGCAGTGCCAGGTGCCCGAATCTTTTGCAACGCGGTACTGGAGAAGAGCAAAGCGATGACCACCACAGGTCGCGCAAAAGGGCAACCTAATAACGTCAATTGTCCTTGACACTGACAATAGCCTGTAAACTTATGGAAAATTACCAAGAAACCAGAGTCGCTAAGGCACAAAGCTAATCTTTATTATTATACATTTTAATATATAATGAGAAGAGAAAGTAACCTAAACAAATCATGGCTCAATTATTAAAGTTAAGCAAACAGAGTGCAAAAACCGCATAGAAATAGAAAACTATAAGGTAAACAAACAAACACTAACTAAGTTCGTACATGGTGAACGCTGCTCAGAATTACAACGTATAAATAAATAGGCATACAAATTACAAAATGACAAAAGGATGCTGATGGTATCCAATTTCCTATTAAGAGGGTGGTCCAAATTTTTATTTTTGGCCCGCCAGATTAAACAGTAAAGTGCAAATTTTAACACGACTTGCGCAGGAAACGACGTTTTAAGTGCGCAACCAGAATTCGAACAGAAAACTAGAACTTTTAGCTTAACATTCAGAAGACACCATAAAATTTAAGACCAAATAGTGCGACAGCAATAACCAAACCGTATAAGCAAAACAAAAGGTCTTCAACGAAAACAAAAATGATATAATCTAAACATTATGTCAACAATGAAAAATTCTCAAACAACTATAACAAATCAATAAAATAATTTTAACAGCTAGGCAAGTCCATAATTGTCAATCAATACGACTAAATTCATAATCCTACCATATGCAACATTTTCATAGTAACCTCGTAACCAAGGAAAGCGACCTGAGAAATACAAAAATGGAACAAGCATAGATTAAAACAATACAAAGAAAGAGCGGGCGGCAGTGAGAAATCGAAATGAAACTCACCCTGTGAAATCATGAAACCTATATCAAGGTAATTAAGCATACGTGTCGCAGAGAAAATACCGCCTGCTACCAACCAGTGTTTTCGCAGTGTTAAGGGGGGGTTCGGAACCGCGTCGACGAACTGCGTCTCAGTTAAAATTTTCGTGACTTTATTCGGCGCAACGGTTTATGCCAAGTAGTGTTTGAGGCCGGCCAGGGTTTCACCGGCCGGCGCCGGGCCGCCGCCCGGACGTCGCCGGGCGGCCCGGCCGAACCCATCGGCCGGCCGGGGCGAGCGGCCGGCCGGGGCGGCCGGTAAGCCCGTAGGCGGCCGGCCGGCCGGCTACCGGCTTAGAGCAATGGTTTGCACTCAGTTATTATAACTGCTAGAGATATTGGTTTTCGGATGCTCATACAAAAATAGTACAGCATAGCATAAAAAACTAGGTAAAACTAGATTAGGAGTCAATTTAAGCTTAGTTGCTCTTATTTTGTAAATTTCTGGTTGGTGATTTTGTATCCCAGCCGGCGGCCGTTAGCCGGCCGGCCTCACCGGCCGCCGGCCGGCCGGCGAAAGGAAGGAGTCGTCGGCCGGCCGGCCCCCAACACTAATGCCAAGCAGTCGCCAATGGAAGTTTTTCGGAATCGGCAATTTCCGGATTTGACTTTTGTAATCCAAAAAGGCTAACATCCCCCTAGCAACGCCCCGCCCATCTCTGGAAAAAACGCCCGTGCCCATCCCCGAAAAGAAACGACCATAGGCTATAATTTGGAAGCCAGCTGTATACGAGCAGAGTTGTGGATTTCCGATAAATGCAGTGAAGTTCTGCGCACAACAAGCTGCTCTGCAACCATCAGTTGCTCACAGGGACCGATGTCATCACGTCCAAACCCGGGCTAAGGGGGGTCGTGAATTTTCGATCACATCCGATTTTTCTCATTTTCACATATTTTGTAACCGGCCGAAAACAGGACAGTTGCGTTTGTTGCAAAACCTCCCTATCATTCACAATAGTCCTCCAAAAGACGTGATCGTGACATGTGGCAACATAGAAAAATGAAAAAGTGTGGCTAAATTTCGTGGAAACCAAAAGTTTGGAGCGCTGAGCAAGAGCAAATCATCATAACTTGGACCAAAAATATGTTGAATTGGATTAGGTAGAGTGTAAATATCCGTATGGGATGCTTTTTGCGTTAGCTCAGCCATTTTCTAGAAATTTTCAAATTTGGATGAAGTCGATTTTTGCACAATTCTGATTTACAAAAACGACACCAAAGGAAATGTTTCGTCATGGCCTGAACTAACCCATTTACTGCAAAGGTTTCGCGTATAGATATTAACACAGTACAAATAGAGGATCAGCACCCCAACCACGCTAAGTTCCACTGCAATTGCTGGTGTGTTTAACTGTGAATGCATGGCTCAGTGAGATGAAGTCCTATAGTCAAAAAATGGAAATATTCAACTTTTCCAAATATAGCAGATTTTAATTCAAATTGAAGCTCTTGATGTCCTGAACATTTTATCTTCCTACACCAAGCAGTATGAGAAGGTCTAGAGCGAGTTAAAGTTTGAAGAAAACAACAGTCGGAAAGAGCTTGACCAACTCGCTCCAAAGCCCGTTTCTCGCTTGTTGCTGGCTTGTCATTGTAATTTATGCAGTTATGCCCACAGGTAAAGGGTTTAAATGATGTATTTGCCGTGCCGTAGTCATTTGTCATCCTATGTGTACGCAACCTCCAAGCCCTCACCGAGGCATACTGGCGTTGGCGTAAATACTACATTGTTGGAATTTGAACGGTAATATCTTTTACATGTGTTGACCTTGGACTCTAAAAATTTGTTTTGTTTTTGGACACATATGGGGGTATATTATACCATAAAATGAGCTTAAAATCGGCTATAAAATTTGGGTACCTGGCGACCCTCCCCGGCCCTGTTGCACCAACTTTTAATCAGTAATCAGTAATCAGTAAGTTATTTTCCGTTGCACAAGACTACTGATTACTGATTACTGATTACACGAGAAACACACGTTTTCATATACGTTTACTATTCACTGATTAGATGAGAAATGGACGTCCATACATTACGATTACTAGGAAATATTGATTGTGGGATATTGCTAACCCAGAAACTCAACAGAAAAAGGACTACCTAATTTAGCTTTACTACTACATTTTAGAAATTTGTTTATTTTTAATTTTTGTAGCTTATCCATTTCTATTAATTTTAGTGCTAACTGTACATATTGGCTTACCAGAGTGGAGAACTACTTCAACATATATTTATTGGAGCATAATAGTTGCTACAGAAATTCAACAGTAACAAAAATACTTTTACTGGTATTAATGAAAAGGTTCACGAAATATGCCCCTAATTACTGAAAAATTATACTATTGTACAGTAATCATGGTAAAGAAGACTGATTAAATTTAAGCGAAAATAATCAGTAATCAGTAAAGAGTTTGGTGCAACAACTAACTGATTATTCACTGATAATTTACTACTGATTGTAATCAGTAAAGTTAGTGCAAAAGATTTACTGATTACTGATTACTGATAACCAGAATCAGCGGTTGAACAGTAACTTAAGTCGTTAAGTTTGCTCGCCTATCTTTAACACATGAAGTTACCCCAAGTTAGCGACTAAGCCCGAGTTTAAGTGTTGATAACATGCTCAGGTCTAACAAAGAACAAAACCATTGATTGTACGGATTGAACAGCTTGAAATACTAAAAGTTTACTTACTATTTTGTTCAAACTTTTGGTTTTAAAACCGTGGTAGTCAGCATTGAAAAACCTAAAAATGCCCCACCCCACCGATGAGACACCCATGGGTCACTGTTTGGCATAATGCGGTACCTGCATTAAACTTCTCAAGAGGGGAGGGAAGAAGAGAGGGGGGGGGGGGGGGAGGGGGAGAGGGGGGGAGGAGGGGAAGGGGGGAAGGAGGTAGAAGGGAGGAGGGGAGGGGGGAGGGGAGGAAGAGGAGGAGGGGGGGGGAGAGAGAGGAGAGGAGAGGAGAGAGAGAGGAGGAGGGGAGAGGAGGAGGAGGAGGAGGAGGGGAGAGGAGGGGAGAGGGGGAGGGAGAGAGGAGGGGGGGGAGGGGTAGGAGGAGAGAGGGGGGGGGGGGGGGAGGGGGGGGGAGAGGAGGGAGGGGGGGAGGGGGGGGAGGAGAGGGGAGGGAGGGGAGGGGGGGGGAGGGGGGGGGGGGGGGGAGGGGGGGGGGAGGGGGGGGGGGGGGGGGAGGGGGGGGGGGGGAGGGGGGGGGGGGGGGGGGGGGGGGGAGGGGGAGGGGGGGGGGGGGGGTTTCCGTTTATTTGCTGTGTGCACGAAGCTTGAGTATCAAGAGGCCAAAGGGAGGGGTACTGTGGGCTTGTCGGGATTTTTCTTGCAATTTACGAAATAAATATAATTATATAGTTGTGATCTCGGAACAAAAGAAGACAAGAAGAATGTTCGTTTGTTGTGACCTATTTCACTTGTCACTTTTAGCAAAATTGGATTTACATAGAATAGATGGTACAGGCAAATTGCTGTTTTTTCTGTTCAAATCCGTGTGAGCGAACAGAAATTAAACAGATTAGTTAGCTATGTTTAATGTTTTTAATTTTAGTGTTTTTAATTTTTAATGTTTTAACTTAATTTCGCTATTTTTCAGTCGCAACCAGCTGAGTCCCATGAAAACTCTGATGGCAGGCGGACTGGCAGGAATTGCCAACTGGGCTGTGGCCATTCCTCCGGATGTCTTGAAATCTCGACTTCAGACAGGTATATAATTATATTTTTGTGGATTTTGAGGGGCTTCCCAGGGGGAGGAGGATTTTCCGGGCTGTGAGATTTTGCTGGCATAATATTTTGCACGGATTGACGCTCAAAGTTCTCCAAAAATGCCGGAATTCAGAATACAACCCGTGAGGGTAATTTCGGGAGGGGAAAGGTCGGTTGCGGGTCCTCCTCTGTAAAATATTTTCGTAAATTGCTATGCACTCCTGTAGTTAGGTGTTGAGTTGACACTAGTGTCTGTGTGTACATATAGTTTTCAGCATTGGCTAAGCTTTTTAAGCGACGTCTTTTCCTGGGTGGGCTTGATGGAGGCTTGGTTCGATGAAGGCTCGCTCTTTGGCTTTGGCTTTGGCTCGCTCTCGCTGATTTGGATCAGTCAGTGTTAGGGGAGAATTTTTAGGGGGAGGTGGGGGCCTCTTTCTCAGTCCGAATAAGCCATTTTTAAGTAAGCCACATTTTTTGGAGACTGAGCTCCTGTGACTGCATCGTTTTGTTAATCCTTTTTTGTATTTTGCAGCACCGGAAGGAAAGTATCCCAACGGCATACGTGATGTGTTCAAAGAACTGATTAGGACTGAAGGTATACGATCGCTCTACAAAGGCTTTGTCCCCGTCATGCTGAGAGCGTTCCCTGCTAACGCTGTAAGTTTTGTTTGAATATTTCGTAACTACTAATGCGAATTGGTTTTGAGTGTAGTGTAGAGGTTGGGTCATACTCCGACGGAGCAACGGAGAAGCGGAGAGCGGAGAGTCGAGTTTCAGCTTTTTGCATAATTTGCGCTTCTGATTGGCTGGAGGCTACAGTAGACGACAGAAAAACGGAGGCAACTGAAGCGGAAAAAACCGACAAATGGAGAAATGGGCGAAATCGATGTTATTCAGAATTAGATTAGTTTTTGTACTAAAAGTTTTGCACGATTTTTCACTACGTACATGATCAGAAAGTTATGAGTGAGAAGTTTAATGCAGGTACCGCATTATGCCAAACAGTGACCCATGGGTGTCTCATCGGTGTGGGGGGTGGGTGCATTTTTAGGTTTTTCAATGCTGACTACCACGGTTTTAAAACCAAAAGTTTGAACAAAATAGTAAGTAATATTTTTATTATTTCAAGCTGTTTCAATCCGTACAATCAATGGTTTTGTTCTTTGGCTAGACCTGGGGCCGATGTTATCAACACTTAAACTCGGGCTTAGTCGCTAACCCGGGTTACCTTCATGTGTTAAAGATAGGCGAGCAAACTTAACGACTTAAGTTACTGTTCAACCAACCCCTGATTACTGATTAATCAGTAATCAGTAATCAGTAAAATCTTTTGCACCAACTTTACTGATTACAATCAGTAATCAGTAAATTATCAGTGAATAATCAGTAAGTTGTTGCACCAAACTCTTTACTGATTACTGATTATTTTCGCTTAAATTTAATCAGTCTTCTTTACCATGATTACTGCACAATAGTATAATTTTTCAGTAATTAGGGGCATATTTCGTGAACCTTTTCATTAATACCTAGTAAAAATATTTTGTTATCAGTTGAATTTCACCGCTAGCAACTATTCCTGCTTCCGCAATAAATATATGTTGAAGTAGTTCTCCACTCTTGGTAAGCCAATATGTACAGTTAGCACTAAAATCAATAGAAATGGATAAGCTACAAAAATTAAAAATAAACAAATTTCTAAAATGTAGTAGTAAAGCTGTAATTAGGTAGTCCTTTTTTCTGTTGAGTTTCTGGGCCAGCAATATCCCACAATCAGCCATATTTCCTACGTAATCAGTAATGTATGGACGTCCATTTCTCATCTAATCAGTAATCAGTAAACGTATATGAAAACGTGTGTTTCTCGTGTAATCAGTAATCAGTAATCAGTAGTCTTGTGCAACGGAAAATAACTTACTGATTACTGATTACTGATTAAAAGTTGGTGCAACAGGGCCAAGGGGAGGGTCGCCAGGTACCAAATTTTATAGTAGCCGATTTCGCTCATTTTATGGTATAATATACCCCCATATGTGTCCAAAAACAAAACAAATTTTTAGAGTCCAAGGTCAACACATGTAAAAGATATTGCCGTTCAAATTCCAACAATGTAGTATTTACGCCAACGCCAGTATGCCTCGGTGAGGGCTTGGAGGTTGCGTACACATAGGATGACAAATGACTACGGCACGGCAAATACATCAATTTAAACCCTTTACCTGTGGGCAATAACTGCATAAATTACAATGACAAGCCAAGCAACAAGCGAGAAACGGCGTTTGAACGAGTTGGTCAAGCTCTTTCCGACTGTTGTTTACTTCAAACTTTAACTCGCTCTAAACCTTCTCATACTGCTTGGTGTAGGAAGATAAAATGTTCAGGACATCAAGAGCTTCAATTTGAATTAAAATCTGGCTATATTTGGAAAAGTTGAATATTTGCCATTTTTTGACTATAGGCCTCTCATCTCACTGAGGCCATGCATTCACAGTTAAACACACCAGCAATTGCAGTGAAACTTAGCGTGGATTGTGCGTGTGCAAATTGATCCTCTATTTGTGTACTGTGTTAATATCTATACGCGAAACCTTTGCAGTAAATGGTTAGTTCAGGCCATGACGAAACATTTCTTTGGTGTCGTTTTTGTAAATCAGAATTGTGCAAAAATCGACTTCATCCAAATTTGAAAATTTCTAGAAAATGGCTGAGCTAACGCAAAAGCATCCCATACAGATATTTACACTCTACCTAGTCCAGATTAACATATTGCCAAGTTATAGATGATTTGCTCTTGCACAGCGCTCAAACTTTTGGTTACCGCGAAATTTAGCCAACTTTTTCATTTTCCTATGTTTAACACATGTCACGATCACCTTTGGAGGACTATTGTGAATGATAGGGAAGGTTTTGCAACAAACGCAACTGTCCTGTTTTGGGGACTCATGGGGACTACAAAATATGTGAAAATGAGAAAAATCGGATGTGATCGAAAATTCACGACCCCCCCCCTTAACCCGGGTTTGGACGTGATGACATCGGCCCCTGTGAGCAACTGATGGTTGCAGAGCAGCTTGTTGTGCGCAGAACTTCACTGCATTTATCGAAAATTTACAACACAGCAATTATAAGCTGGCTTCCAAATTATAGCCTATGGTCGTTTTTTCGGGGATGGGCTTGGGCGTTTTTTCCAGAGATGGGCGGGGCGTTTTTAGGGGATGTTAGCCTTTTTGGATTACAAAAGTCAAATCCAAAATTGCCGATTCCGAAAAACTTCCATTGGCGACTGCTTGGCATTAGTGTTTGAGGCCGGCCGGCCGACGACTTTTGCTCGCCGGCCGGCCGGCGGCCGGTGAGGCCGGCCGGCTAACGGCCGCCGGCTGGGATACAAATCACCAACCAGAAATTTACAAAATAGAGCAACTAAGCTTAAAGTTGACTCCTAATCTAGTTTTACTAATTTTTTATGCTATGCTGTACTATTTTTTTAAGATAACATCCGAAAATAAATATCTTAGCAGTTATAATAACTGTAGTGCAAACTGCTCTAAGCCGGTAGCCGGCCGGCCGGCCGGCCTACGGGCTTACCGGCCGCCGGCCGGCCCGCCGGCTCACCGGCCGGCCCGCCCATGGGGTCGGCCGGGCCGCCCGGCGAGCGTCCGGCCGGCGGCCGGCCGGCAGCCGGCCGGTGAAACCCCGGCCGGCCTCAAACACTACTTGGCATAATACGGTATGTGTGAATAAAGTCATGAAAATTTTAACTGAGACGAAGTTCGTCGAATTGGAGCATGAACTCCCCTTAACACTGCGAAAACACTGGTTGGTAGCAGGCGGTATTATTGTCTGCGACACGTATGCTTAAATTGACCTTGATATAGGTTTCATAAGTGATTTCACAGGGTGATCATTTAGATTTCTCACTGCCGCTATACTCTTTCTTTATGATTGTTTTAATCTATGTTTGTTTCATTTTTGTATTTCTTCAGGCCTGCTTCCTTGGTTACGAGGTTACTATGAAAATGTTGCATATGGTAGGATTATGAATTTAGTCGTATTGATTGACAATTATGGACTTGCCTAGCTGTTAAAATTATTTTATTGATTTGTTATAGTTGTTTGAGAATTTTTCATTGTTGACATAATGTTTAGATTATATCATTTTTGTTTTCGTTGAAGACCCTTTTGTTTTGCTTATATGGTTTGGTTATTGCTGTCGCACTATTTGGTCTTAAATTTTATGGTGTCTTCTGAATGTTAAGCTAAAAGTTCTAGTTTTCTGTTCGAATTCTGGTTGCGCACTTAAAACGTCGTTTCCTGCGCAAGTCGTGTTAAAATTTGTACTTTACTGTTTAATCTGGCGGGCCAAAAATAAAAATTTGGACCACCCTCTTAATAGGAAAGTGGATACCATCAGCATCCTTTTGTCATTTTGTAATTTGTATGCCTATTTATTTATACGTTGTAATTCTGAGCAGCGTTCACCATGTACGAACTTAGTTAGTGTTTGTTTGTTTACCTTATAGTTTTCATTTCTATGCGGTTTTGCACTCTGTTTGTTTAACTTTAATAATTGAGCCATGATTTGTTTAGGTTACTTTCTCTTCATTATATATTAAAATGTATAATAATAAAGATTAGCTTTGTGCCTTAGCGACTCTGGTTTCTTGGTAATTTTCCATAAGTTTACAGGCTATTGTCAGTGTCAAGGACAATTGACGTTATTAGGTTGCCCTTTTGCGCGACCTGTGGTGGTCATCGCTTTGCTCTTCTCCAGTACCGCGTTGCAAAAGATTCGGGCACCTGGCACTGCCGGTACTCGAACACGCAGTCTCTTGTTTAACGCTCCCGCCACCTGAGCCACTGGGTCTTCAGTGGAATGAGCTTTAAGCGGAATTCAAATCCAATGTGTACAACTTTCTAAGCACAAATGTATTGAACATTTCAAGTGCAGCGAAATAGCTTTCAGGCATCCCACTGCAATATACATGAGCCTAATTAAAAATGAAAGAAAGTTGTACTCCACCAAGCGTCCGAAAATGATCGGGCACCTGATGGGACTCTAACTCGTGGTCTCCTGCTTAACGTGCAAAAGTTCTGCCAATTGAGCTACAGGTGCATTGCACACTGCACTTATATGGTCACTTAGGAGAATTGGGTTTCCGAAAATGCACTGAGCCTAAATTTGAGCTTCTGAAGGTTTTAAAATTGAGTTCCTCGCAGTTTAATTTTAGAAATAATATATAAATTAAGATTTGAAATTAGTATCGTTGGTTAGGCTAGGCTATTTTGATGTATAGTAATAATAAAGGTTAAGTGTTTTAAAATCATCAGTAACATGATGTCTCCACAAGAAGATAAGTAAGGGATATAATTAATTGGGCTATTAAGTTATGTGAATCGACTATCCGACAAGTGGAAGCTTTCAGATCGGCGTAAATGGTGGAGTTGTGCCCGGGCTGTGAATCGGGCTCCGGGCCGGGCCTGCACCGAGCCCGGTTGTTGGATCAGCCGCGGAGGCCCGGTCGGCCCCAATGAGGTCCGGTCAAATTTTTGTGGTGCAAATTTCATAATTTTTTCAAATTCTCTGCATTAGAAAGTCAAATTTAAGCTTCCAGGAGTTGTTTAATAGTGATGCTTCAGGCATTGAAACAAACAAACTATTTTGGGATGAGACCTGAAACTATTTTAGGCGGCCGACTGAAACTGAAACTGGATTGGGTAAAGACCTGAAACTCGGACTAAAACTAGTTTCAGTCTTTTTATCAAAACATGAAGATTTGAAGGTTTTTTCTTTAATACTCTGCCGTAGGAGTATAAATAATCATAAATTTATGCTTTATATTATGTCTCAGGGCTGGAAACTGCAGTTTTTTGAATGAACTGAAACTGAAACTGAAACTGAAACTATTTTGAGTTCCCGACCGAAACTGAAAGTGAAACTATTCTGGAAGAAGACCTGAAACTGAAACCGGTTTGGGCCGCCGACTGAAACTGAAACTAAAATCGGTTACTGAAACAACACTATTGTTTAAGTTGTATATAATAAATAGCACTAACTATTGTTTGACACTGTTTTTGTATGCCGGGCCTACACCGGGCTGCTGGGCCTTGAATCGGGCCTCCGGGCCGGGCTCGTGCGGTGCGGAAACTGCTACTGCCTTGCCTGGTTTTTGAATTTTTAGCAACTATTTTTGATGATAGATAGGCCTATAGATCTACGAAGGTTTCTTCGATCGAATTGTCACATTCAATTGGCCTGTCATTGTGCTAATAGCACAATGTGTTATCATTTTTAAACGTGGATGCAAATACAAATTTTTGCATGGTTTTTAGTCTTGATTTATATAATTCTTGAATTTGTTGCAACATTCAAATGTTTTCATAAGTTTGATAATTTAGGATTATGTAGTTGCTTGCGTGGCACCTTACCTATTTCTTACCTATTCGACGCCCTCATCTAGCAGTCGCCAATGTCTGACGCGAGTGGCGATGTTTGCCTGCCCCTGGAACTGTGGCGAAAGATCAGTCTACTTTTGCCCCTTCCCTGATTGCATTCATTTGCTGTCCTGTTGCAAACGATTGCTATCCCTGGAGGATGATCAACTGTGGCACGAGCTTACAGTCCGAGACTATCCCCCAGTCCGCTGAGAATAGATCAGATCCGGCAGGAATGTCAGCGGTTCCCGGGCTGGTCCTGGAAGGATATGTACCGGGGAAAGCGAAACCGTGGGATTTTTCGGGGGTTCTGGCGTAGGCAGTTGATTTTTTCAGGGGCCTGTTGGTTGTAACCCTGTCAAAGAGAGGCCTGATCGGATGGGATTGTTTGCCGCCCTATGATCGGACTTTGTCTTGACCAGGAGAGTTTGGGGCAGAATCCGGGCGTCATTGAGACTTTGCAGCAAGACTGTTCCATTGATTTGCATTTGCTTAGATTTCGACCAGTGTTTGGATCAGAAATGCAAGCAGTATAGGTATAACTGGCGGCTGTCTTGTGCTTTTGATGCAAAAGTCTGTGCTCTTGACGTGTGCTTAGAACCATCGATAGTTTCCGGTTGACAGTGTTAATTTGTCCTTGGAAAATTCCTTGTATACTCAATATTTTGAAGTAAGTACATATTCCGTCTAATTTTTCAAAGTAAGATTTTGATGTCTGGTTTTTTCTGGTTTTTGATTCTTTTGCCTGTTGTTTTTCCGTTCGTCATAAAAAGCCTTAATAACATTTCTTTGTTTAGATGCCTTCTACAACAGCAGCCAGTAACTCTTTTGATAGTGACAGTGACAAGTATTTGAAGGCAGTCTGCTACATGTCCCCAGAAGGATTCATTCATGAACGATTCCACAGTCCCTGCCCGAAAGCCCCCAAGACCAGTGCCAGCCCGCCTCACAATTGCGAAGCGAGCTGTTCAACTGACAGGCCGTATGCTCTCGACAGTGCTGACGGCCCATACCATGAATCCGGCTGACTGTGTACAGCCAGACCTGCCCACTCCGGAAGGCTTTATCTTTTCCTGTCGCAGCCCGGTCTATCATGCCCGGCTGCGATCCATCAACTATTGGCTCCAGCTGGAGCACGGACTGCGGCTGCTTGACCCACCGCTCCAAGATGAGGAGGATGATTTCTGGCAGCGACAGAATCGTAAGCTTAGAGGGTTCGTGTTTGGTGGATTTT
>JASAND010013161.1:0-59107 GCA_030248195.1 Trissonchulus latispiculum
TGAAACTACGGAATGATTAAAGGATTGCTGTTTTATGCTATTAGAGTGACTTAAAGTGAAGTTTAGAGCTTTGTTTAGTTATTGCATCCACAGGAATGCATTGACCGACCACAATGAACACAACCGCGAATTTGGATTAGACGTATATATATATTTGCAGACTACAGTCCACGAAGAAAATTGATCTTCTCGCAAGACATGATTATGCTATACAGACATAAACTTTATCGTATTTTTTAAAAAATTGAATAAAATTGGTGAAAAGCGATTTGTTTTTTATTTTGAAATTTCATGTCTAAAATAAGATCAATTTAAATCACCATTGTATTAATACAATTTAATAAGAGTACACTCTTAAAAAGATTCCTGTAGAAATTACAGCAGTGTTCCACAAAAGTGCTCCTGTACGGTCAGTCAATAACGGAGATTTTTGCTTTTTCCACAAAATAACCTTTGTATTTTACCGGCCTCTAGAATAGTAAAAATTGCAAGAGTTTCCTGTAGAAAATGCTAATGAAACCTGTAGTTTTTTACAGGAGTTTCCTGTAGAAAATACTAAACGAACTTGTTGTAGTTTTTTTTTCAATTTTTGGACAGTCCTAAAGACGATACCAAACGTGTTGTTTTTTGCAAGAGAAACCTATAATTTTTGCTGGATTGACCTGTGTATATATATTCATGAAAAAGGGCAGGTGGGGGGGACCGCTCCTATTTGTGGCAGGGAGCGGTCGATACAAAAATCATCCACTGGCAGGGTATTTTTTAGGAATCAAAGTGATCAAGTAAACAAGTAAACAATCGGATCAAGTAAACAATCTCCTAAATAGGGGTTTTCTAGGTCGGAGAACATGACTCTGAAATCCATTTTTTGATTCAGGTTTTTGTTTGTTCAGTGTAAGCTAAATTAGTAAGCTTAAGATATATATAAGCTTATGCCGAACTAACGAAAAGCTGAATCGAAAAACAGACTTCAGATTCGTGTTCTACTTCCTTGAAAACCCCTTTTGAACCTTGAAAACCCTTGAAAACAACTTGTCAGCAAAATCAGAGGGAAAATTTTTTGGTCCCCTTGGTCCCCCTTAAAAACGTACAAATTTAAATTTTTTAAAATTTTATTACCAATCAAGCAAATATCTTATGTTGGGATGCGCCTACACGAAATCAGCTAAATTGGTCAGGTTTTGAGAAAGTTAGCTATTAGCATCAAGTAAACCCCCCCCCCCCCAATTGAGGCTGGGGGTGGCGGTTTGAAGATTGTTTGAAGATCCTAGATGCCTTTTGCAAAAGGTCAGTCTAACTAGTTTAGACTACCTGAAAGTCTAGTGTGCATAGTGCACTAGTGCACTCAAAGCTTGTGCAAATGTGCGTATATGGAATTATCACCAAGTTTTGCTCAAATACGGTTGTCAGGCGCGGTTTGTTTGGTCAACAACCAAATTGATGCAGTTCTGTAGCTTAGTCTCGTAAAACTTTTGCTTCCTGATGTGCCGCACTCACCGTCACGACAACCTGAATCCGCCAGTGTTGAGGTCATGGTTAGCAACCTTGCCTGAGCAGATGTTAGATGGATCCATATTTTCCTCAGACAGATTTGTCTGGCGCACAAAAATAACAATATTTTCTATTTCCTTTGTTGTAGATCTCGGCTAATGCGGGAAAAACCCACTGCCAGTGTGAGCTACCGGTATGAGCTATATAGCATTTTAATAGCCTATCTTGAAGAGCATCCAAAACTATCCCAGATCGTACATGTGACGCCCCTGTGCTTCCTCCTGTAAATTTTTTGGGACTTTGAAATGTTTGGAAGTTGGAGTCCGACCATGTGCATACTATTTCCAAAATTTGCCTATGTTGTTTATGTGTGAAACATACAACATTTCGTATGACCATATCACCTCAATCTTTGTACAAAAGCTAATATATTTTGATGCAGTCATACTAAAAACAACCCGCTCTTTCATCTGGAACGTCTAGAAATGCTCTTGGAAACTGTCCAAAAAATTTTCGGGATGGGATTTTTCCCGCAGTTTGTTTTTTCCGCCAGTTTGGGACAATTTTTCTCGATAAGGGCACATCCTAGCGAGGTTTTCTGTAGCTCATAGGAAAGCTTACAACTAGGCCTTATATATGCGACAATATTCCTAACGCGAAGATGTGCCATAGTTTCGAGAGCTGAGTCTTCCTTATTTAGTTTCTGGCATCAAGAGTATGCTTTAAATTTTGGATTTGTTGTGATTCTGTATCAGTCGTTACCTTTAGCCTTTCTCAAGACCCAAAGTGCCAGCTAAGTCTGAGTGATTGAAGTTTGATTCTAACTCGAGATTAGGCTTTTCCTAACTCCCCCAGGGACCAGTTTGAACCAACATTTAGACCGTGAATTTGTCTCTATTTTTATGTTTGGACCTCATATCATCATTTACGTATGAGTCTCTATGCGTCCTATATTAATGAGTTTGTCTTGCTCCATCTGTCAGCGTTGGGAAAAGTTGCATCATATGCGTATATACGTATAGGCATGGTTGATTTAGGCTTGTGGGGGATCTCATTTCTTCTTCTTTTTGCTTTGGCTGGTTGTTATGACGTTGACTGGTAAGAGCCCACGCTTTTTGAACTGCGCCAGCTGGGGCCGGGTTGTTTCCTTTGCGTGCGCTTTCCTTTGAAGACAAAGTATTAGTATATAATTCTTATTATCAGATTATATATACTCGTTTGTATTATGATATACATATATATACACTTATATACGTATATATTGGTATATATATAGATTTTAATGCCTCTTATGCAGTTCAGCTTTCACTCTCTCCCGCTCTCCAAGCCTTCTCATTCTTTTTTCTCTTTCTCTCTCTCTGTCTCTGATGACGAGGGTCTATCGTTTCCAATTAATTTTTCAGAATCCCCTTCGTCCCCGTCTCCCCTCAGCTCAGAGAGTGTGTCGGCTGTTGCCTCTGTTTTCATCTGGCTCAGCCAGGCAAGACTGACTCTCCAGTTGAGGACTTTTCTGAGCCTACCTCGCCTCCCCCCTTTGCTCTGCCTCAGTTCAGTTGTTCTGCCTGATCACATTTCACCCCTCTCCCCTCCCCTTTGCGTCTCAGAATCAGTTTCTCTTGCTTTTTCTCTCTGTCTCTGAAGTTGCCGTGTTGTTTTTCAACTTAATTACTTTGCTTTCATTGAACAATTAACCTAATGCAAACCCCGTTTGTAATAGATATCCATATCCGCTCTGTGCAAATAGAAACGAAATCTTTTGTTTTTTGGCTTTATCCTTCAAATTCATTCAAGCTGTGCTGTGCTCAGTTTCTTTGAGTAGCACCATTTTCTAGTCTGAATATTTATGGTTTTCTGGGGAAGGAATGTTGCTGATTACGGTATCCAGGGGCGCACTTAAGGGGGGGGGGCGGGGGGGGGGGGGCGCCCCCCCGAAACCAGATGTAAAGCAAAAATTTTATTGTCCGCGCGCAGCGCGGACATAAAATTTCAAAAATTTTCGCGCCTTCGGCGCGAAATCAACTTTATTTTTGCTTAATTTACCCTTATTTCGGCGTTTTAAACCTTTCAATAGCAACTTTTTCAAGATTTTGAAAAATTTTCGCGCCTTCGGCGCGAAATTTAATGAATTTTTGCTTAATTTACGCTTAGTTTTGCTTTTCAAACCCAATTTTCAAAAATTTTTCAACTTCTGGGGTGCTTCGCCCCTCAGACCCCCAAATTTTTCTGAGGTCCGCCCTCCGCGAAAAAATTTTCGGCCCATGTCAAGATAAAAGTCACTTTTTGATGCGTTCTGATCGACTACTTGATTTTCTTGAAGCTTTTATTTTCATGGGGGTTCTGGGGGTTCTTAATTTTTTGTAGAGATTTGATCTATAACTATGTTCAGTTTCATTTTTTGATGGGGGTTCTGGGGGTTCTTGGGGGTTCTTAACTTTTCGAAGAGATTTGATCCGTGACTACATATATTTTGTTTCAAATTTTTGATGGGGGTTCTTGGGGTTCTGGGGTTTCTGAAATTTTTTCAGGAGATTTGATCCTCTACTGCCTAGTTTTAAATGTTTGTTTGAAGTTCTGAGGGTTCTGGAGTCCGGGTGTACCGAAAAGTGTGCGCGTTGTCTGGGCTTAAATTATGGACGAACTTGTTGTTCTTGTCGTCAGCTTTCGATTGATACCCATATTGTGGATATTGGATGTTTCATACACAGAATTTTCAGTCTAAGTTTATGAGAAAAACCAGGAGGACCCCCCCAGTACACCCCGGTTATATGCTACACATTTGATGACTGAGATACATATATACATATTATAAACATATCATGTCTACTGAAGTACCTGCTGAAGGAAAGGATCCGCAACGTAGTCACGTACAAATCAAAGTCCTGGATGCAAACGCATGAAAAAAATTTGAGAGCCTCCTTTTTTTCTGATGGGGGTTCTGGGGGTTCTAACTTTTATCTTGACATGGGCAAATTTTCTATGTGCGCCACTGACGGTATCCTAGCATTTTTTCCAGTCGAAAAGTTTGTAGGTGTGGGCAAGTGTCGCCGGGTGGTTTTTTGGAACAATTTTTAAAAGAGCACTTTTTTATTCCTGTGCAGTAAACAGTTTTTAGTTAAGATGCGTTCGTACTACATAATGACGTACAAAAAGCTGGATAATGTTACGGAAATTTACTCACAAAGCCAAATTCTCATCCATCCCTTGTGAGAGAAAGCCAGCTATCTCGATAGTTTCATGAAATTCGTTCCTCAATCCCCGAATTTTACGATCTTTTGTATATCTCTCTCTCAGCATTTTATATTTCCTTCCAGTATCATGTGGCAGCTCGGAGAGCGCCCCATAATATCAGCCAAAAAGGTACATTGCGTGTTTTCAAAATGCTTAATTAGGCATAACTAATTAACGGTAAGGAATTAAGAGCTAATATTTACATTTTTGAAATCTCCAGGCCAAGAGCTTTCGAACGATACCAAACTTGCCCGGAAAAAATGAACTTTGAAAATTTTCACTTTTCAGACCTACTTTCTAAGTGGGGATTTTCTCTAATGTTTCTCCTTTACGCTTTTGGTACATTTTCTAGCACACTGATTTTTCACATGCCGTATGGTGGCAACCTTTACCTATTATTATCTTGTTAGCGAAACCATGAACCTGTTCACTATTGATTATTTTGGCCCAATTCGGCTCCTAGCGGTTTCTTACAGACTGTCAAACATGGGGTTGCGAAGCGTTTGGACTTAGAAATTTTTCGAGGCCCCAACATAGAAAATTGTCAAAAAGTCGTATAAAATAGCGTTTTTCGGTGCGCATATATAGTAAATCGGGGTCGCTGAAAACGATGAGCATATCGCCGAAACCGACGGATGTGACCCTCGGGCTGCATGGCGCCCGTGGTTCCTCGCCCAGGGTCAAAGTTGGGAAAAGTCCCTAAAAACGGCTATTTTTGGTCTTTTGGTGGTGCGTATATATATATATAGTAAATCGGGGTCGCTGAACACGATGAGCATATCGCCGAAACCGACGGATGTGACCCTCGGGCTGCATGGCGCCCGTGGTTCCTCGCCCAGGGTCAAAGTTGGGAAAAGTCGCTAAAAACAGCTATTTTTGGCCTTTTTGTGGCAGCCATATATAGTAAATCGGGGTCGCTGAACACGATAGGCATGCTTGCTTCTCCGTGTGGTGCCGCTATTGCGCTGCACTGCGATGCGGCAGCCGCAGCGACGCTGCAGGTGCAGCACCGTGCAGCACGCCCTGTAACTTGAAACGGACAAGTTGAAACTGCCTGAAAGCTTGCCCTTATATAGTAAATCGGGGTCGCTGAACACGATGAGAGTATCCTCGTCGCTGTGCGGTGCTGCTATCGTGCTGCGCTGCGGCGCTGCAGGTGCAGCACCGTGCAGCACGCCCTGTAACTTGAAATTGACGATTTGAAACTGCCTGAAAGCTTGCCCTTATATAGTAAATCGGGGTCGCTGAACACGATGAGAGTATCCTCGTCGCTGTGCGGTGCTGCTATCGTGCTGCGCTGCGGCGCTGCAGCCGCAGCACCGTGCAGCACGCTCTGTAACTTGAAATAGATAAGTTGAAACTGCCTGCAAGCTTGCCCTTATATAGTAAATCGGGGTCGCTGAACACGATGAGAGTATCCTTGTCTCTGTGCGGTGCTGCTATCGTGCTGCGCTCCGTACAGCTCGTTCTGCAACTTGCAATGGACAAGTTGTAACTGCCTGAAAGCTTGCCCTCATATAGTAAATCGGAGTCGCTGAACACGATGAGAGTATCCTTGTCTCTGTGCGGTGCTGCTATCGTGCTGCGCTCCGTACAGCTCGTTCTGCAACTTGCAATGGACAAGTTGTAACTGCCTGAAAGCTTGCCCTCATATAGTAAGCCGGGGTCGCTGAACACGATGAGAGTATCCTCGTCGCTGTGCGTTTCTGCTATCGTGCTGCGCTGCGGCGCTGCAGCCGCAGCACGCTCTGTAACTTGAAATCGACAAGTTGAAACTGCCTGAAAGCTTGCCCTTATATAGTAAATCGGGGTCGCTGAACACGATGAGCATATTGTCGACGCCGTATCTCGTCTGGTTCAACTGGTTCAACCGTGAACCAGTTCCTGGTTCAAGTTGCTGGGGTAGCATTTAGTTTAACAGTATGCGTTAATGTTATGGTCAATAAACCATATTAACACATTACACATTCCCTCATTCCCAAAAATGAAATAGGACAAGTAGGAAAAATGCTCCTTGCAGTCGCATGAAAAATACAATATGAGCCAGAAGGACAGCATTCAATTCGGGAAAAGACAAGATTTAAAATGTATAATATGAGCCAGCATTTACTTATGTAAAGGACAAGATTTAAAAGTTTAATATGAGCAGCTCCCTTTCTCGGGCTCATATTGACGCCGCACGAACAGCCCGCAGGGAGTGGTTTCTCTCTATCTTCGTCGTGTTTTGCTCATATGATTCTGATAGAGCATTCAGTCAGACATATATTTTATTGAATACACCAGATCTTGTGACAGAAGCTAATGGTATGACAGCTAGCTAATGGTATATGCTGGCTGCAATGACAAAAAGGACTTGCTGAAAAGTGCGTTGTGTAAAAATACCCCAGATTATGGTTGTGTAAATATATAATACGTAATTACGTAAATAGTGTGATATTATCAATAGTCTAAGTAGCATGTTAAGTTACTCTGTGCAGGCTCCTGGGGGGAGGGGCTCTGAGCAATGTCTATTTTTTACACTTACTCTAATTTTATACGTTGGCATCGATTAAGTTGCGTACACAACATCGTTCCCAAGGCGTCAATATGAGCCCGAGAAAGGGAGCTGCTCATATTAAATCTTGTCCTTTACATAAGTAAATGCTGGCTCATATTATACATTTTAAATCTTGTCTTTTCCCGAATTGAATGCTGTCCTTCTGGCTCATATTGTATTTTTCATGCGACTACAAGGAGCATTTTTCCTACTTGTATGTATATTTTGTGCATATGCAATATCTACGGCGTAAATGTGCTATTTGTTTATTTCAGATCTTTCTTGATGACGTAGTCCCGTGCTATTTATATATAATCTACGTATTTCCATGTATTAATTCTTGACTCCTAACATTGTACATAATATTTATGAACTGACTAAGTTGTACAGTACTTGTAATTACCTTTATCTATATTCTGTCTTATTTCTGATACTTTGGAAAGTTGATGCAATTTGATCAGAATTTGTGATACGTAATCAGAATGACTAGCGTCAAGGTAGCGGTTCGAGTTCGCCCATTTAATAATCGGGAAACGGCCAGAGATTGCCAATGTTGCATTTCAATGTGTGGAGCAACAACAAGTAAGACTAATTCGTCTTTTGAAAGATTACTTCAATAAAAACAATGTATATATTTGCATTAGACATATTTTGGAGACCCAGGATTTTAGATAGGGTAAAAGTTCTATGGTTCTATTGCAAGTTCGAAAACCGTTTATGGTTGGAATTCCTCTTGTCGCTGAATGTTAACGCTTTCGTCGAAAAATGCTTACCGACTGTTCCGGTCTGTGTGTTCAAACAGGCTGCGAAAAATGTCAAAATGTTGATTTTTGTCGCCGCATCCAATAACGGGGGTCTAGAGATCCCTGACCCTTGAAACCTTTCCTTGGGTGTGGCCTTGCGTAGATTGCCTCAGGAAAATGACTTGCTTCGTTAAACCGCCTTCCGAAACCCTGTACGTACTTTAATTATATTTTATTGCTTGGTATTTTGTTTACGTTTTAGCTATTAACGCCAGAAAAGACTCTCAGGAACGATCTCACAGTTTTAATTATGATTATTCGTACTGGTCGTGTGATGTAGGTTCCTTGCATTGTATTCATATTAAAATTTTAAGGCAGATTTTATGCTGTTTATACGTAGTTTACATCCTTATCGATATATATATATGATTATAAGAAGTAGGAGATGTATACTTACTTATATATATATATATATATATATATATATATATATAGATATATATATATACAAGAAAGTAAAATGCTCCTCCGGAGCATCGAAAAGGAATATGGGTGGATGAGATGAGGTTGCGAAATCAAGAGGACTAGCTTTGAAAACGATTAATATGGGCTAGGTTCTAAAAGAAAGGAGGACTAGGTTGTGGGCGAACTAATATGGGCATAGCGTCGCCGAACAACCCATATTCGCGCGCTGTATAGTCAAGCGGGGAAAAACCCACTTTTTAGATTTTTGGCCAGAACTTTTTAATGGTTTGACATATCGAAATGCTGATTATACAGGTAGCTAGGCCTAGTCGTAAGCTTTCTTGTGAGCTATAGAACACCTCTGTAGGGTGTGCCGTTAGCGAGAAAAATTGTCCCAAACTGGCGGGAAAAACCAATGCGGGAAAAAAAACCCATATGCGGGAAAAAACCCACCCCAAAAAATTTTTGGCAAGCTGCCAGGAGCATTTCTAACCATTCCAAATGAAAGAGCGGGTTGTTTTTAGTACAACTGCATCAAAATATATTAGTTTTTGTATTAAAATTTATGTCATATGGTCATTTGAAAATGTTGTATCTTTAACACATAAACATAGGCAAATTTTGGAAATTTTTTAAAATTGTGTATTTTCGGCAGTTTAAGCATCCTATCGTGTAGAAAACGTGTTTTTCTTGTATTTAGAACCAAACTAGACCCATTTTAAGGCAAAAATAAGCATTTTTGGTCAAAATTGAAATTTTGGCTTGAAATGGCACAGTGTCCGATTTAGACCCCCTGGACCACCCATAACAGTACGAACCCAGGAAAAACCTATACCAATTTAATCTATAGGCTCTATTAAACAAATGTATGTATTGGTTTGACCTTTCCGGTCAATGGTTAGAAAAAAAATTTTATTTTGAAAAGTGGGTTTTTTTCCCGCCGTGGGTTTTTTTCCCGCTAACTCCAGGTCACCCCCAGGTCGCACCGGAGGGGTCAAAGCAGTGTGACATATATCATCATGAAGCGCAACAGATGCCCTACAGGTACATATAATCCGCTTTGGTCTAAGTCTTTCCAGTAGTTCAGGGTGGCCCGGCAAAGTTTGCCAAATTTCGGCACTTGGTCGGACCAAAATTTCCAAAAATTTCAAAGTCCCAAAAAATTTGTAGGGAAGCAGTGGGAGCTACCATAATACACCCTCCAGGGTTATTTTGGATGCTCTTCAAGATAGGCTATTAAAATCCTAGATAGCTCATAAGCCCACACTGGGGGTGGGTTTTTTTCCCGCATTGGCGAGTGGGTTTTTTTCCCGCTTGACTATAAATTAGCTCCAGATACTAAATTAGATGAATTTATATCCGAATATTCGTACTTCCATGTATTATATAGTCGGACTTTTCCTTCGAGAAAGTCTAAGCTTACTGTTCATTTTATGCATTTATACAGACAGCATATTTAAGGAATAATTTCATAGCGATTGTCCTTGACTGCAACCCTGCCGGATTGAAGCAATGGTTTTACCACGACATCCATATGTTTCTGTTCGATACTTGTCATAGTCCAAAGAAATTTAAGGTACATAGCTAGCCTAAAACTGCCTAGGCAAACAACTACTATATCTCGCAGATTACCCATTTAAAATTCTTTGACTCTAATGTTGACAGTTCTATATGCGACAAACGCTGAAGCGAAGCGGGCAAGCCCGCGAATATGGGTTGTTCGGCGACGCTGTGCCCATATTAGTTCGCCCACAACCTAGTCCTCCTTTCTTTTAGAACCTAGCCCATATTAAGCGTTTTCAAAGCTAGTCCTCTTGATCTCGCAACCTCACCTCATCCACCCATATTCCTTTTCGATGCTCCGGAGGAGCATTTTACTTTCTTGTCCTCTTAGCACTTTAAAGATTCTCTGACAATATTCCAATATTGTTAAACATTGGCTTTAAGATTAGCTCGTATGTCGAGGCCGAGGGAGAATTGGCAAGGGAAGGCCTCCATGAACGAACTTCCCCATCAAAAAAGTGGATCCCCATTTTGATACCAAATTTTGCAGTGAAAAAATCAGAAAGCGAATTTTTCAAAATTTCTCTTGTTTAACTTAACTAGTTTAATTGGTTGGCATAGCTTAATTTTCCGGCTTAATGTTGGATGCGTTTCCAGTGAGATTATATACAATGAGTTAAGAAGGAGCCGGGCATCCCGCACTTTTTGTGGGTGGCATAATGACAAAAGTTGATCGCCCCCTCGCCAAGGGCTTTCATTTGATACCAAAATTGACCAGTTTCGAAGACTTTCATTTTTGAGCCCCACCGGACCCACTGGGGGTGGGCACTGGGCACCCACCCACAGGTCGGTGGGGCCACTTTTCGTGGGAGGTACAATGGCAAAAGTTGTTCATCTCGCCAAGGGCTTTCATTTGATACCAAACTTGACCAGTATTGAAGACTTTCATTTTTGACCCCCACCTGACCCCCGACCCGCAGGCCCTGGGGGTCAGGGGTCACATCCACCGACCGCAGCAGTATGCTCATCGTTTTCAGCGACCCCGATTTACTATATATATGGGTACAACCCCAAGGCCGAAAAACGCCATTTTTAGTGACTTTAAGGCCATTTCTAGTAAAAGTGAGACTTTGGGATGGGATTTCCGTGGGAAAGTGGGATTTCCGTCAGATCTGAAAATGTGCTCATTGAGACTAGCGTAATCGATTTACTATATATGCCCCCAACCAAAACGCCGAAAGATAGGCCATTTGACCAGTGCTCAGTAGGGCTCCTAGGCCGTAGTGACCAGTGGTAACTTTCGTCGGTTTCGGCAATGTGCTCATTGAAACGAGCGTAGTCCATTTACTATAAATGCCCCCCACCAACACGCTGAAAAACGCTGTTTTAGGGCATTTGACCAGTGGTCAATAGGGACCCACGGCCGTAGTGACCAGTGGTCACTTCCATCGGTTTCGGCAATATGCTCATTGAAACGAGCGTAGTCGGTTTACTATAAATGCCCCTGCCAATAAGGCTAAAAACGCTGTTTTAGGCCGTTTGACCAGTGGTCAATTGGCCCCATAGGCTGTAGTGACCAGTGGTCATTTCCGCCGGTTTCGGCGATATGCCCATTGAAACGAGCGTAGTCGATTTGCTATAAATGCCCCCGATCAAAACGCCGAAAAACGATGTTTAGAGTGAGTTTTCCCAACTTTGACCGGGTGCGAGGAACCACGGGAGCCATGCTGACCAATGGTCACTTCGGGCGGTATCGGCACTATGCCCATCGTTTTCAGCGACTCTGATTTACTATATATGAGTACCACCCCAAGGCCGAAAAACGCCATTTTTAGTGACTTTTAGACCATTTCTAGTAAAAGTGGGACTTAAAAACTTTTCGCCAAAACAGGTGAAAAATGCAAAGTTTGGGCCTATCTCCTGAAAGCTACAGAGCGAAATTAAAAAATCCCCCTCGTTACTTTGTGTGCATTGGCCGAAATATTCAAATAAAATAAACCAAACCGATCTAGCTGCTAGCCTGAGAAAAAAAGTCCACCACAACCGAAGTGCCAAAATAGCGAAAGTCCGACCTTGGGGCCTTGGCACAGAGCCAAAATTGGCCAGGTGCCAAAATGACCAAAAAAGGTAGCATGGGGGGATACTGTCTACCAAAATATAACAGTAGTATTGGACCAAAATGCCCACAACGTTCCAACACTTCGCTATAAAATGCACTTCCGAAAAGCGTTATTCACCTAGAAAAAAAACAAACGCAAACTAACTGTTGCCAAGTGCAAAAATTTGAAGTTTCGAATTCGAACCAAAAGTATGGTGATACTTGTAGTACTACTCGAGTACTTTACGATGGCAACATTTTTACCCCTCCCGAACCTCTAATTAGCTGGCTCCAGGCCAACACGGTCTCCAGGGGGCCGCGCAGACGCCTTTACACCCATATTATGTAGGGGCGCTGTTCCCGCCCTGACTTACCAAAGTTTATAGATATTCTATATTCTATATTCGATATTCTGTATACGTATTTTTTCATGTAAACAGTGAGTATCTGTGTTTGGCCAATTATTTTTTAGCCTAAGGATTCGCATTTTGCTTCACAGCAAAAGGTGTACGAAGATCTAGGCATAGAAATGCTTGATCATGCTTTTGAAGGGTACGTTTTCCGTTTCAAGAATTTATTCTACCGGTATTGCTATTGCAGGTATTTTGGTCATGTTGATAAACAGTATGTAAAAAAAGGCGTGGGACAAGGGAAACTGGTGATTCATTGAGGTTGATTTAATGTTTTTATTTTTGTTTTGCTGAATCTGATCTTGGTGATTTTGGTTGTAATCATTTAGATATAATGTGTGCATTTTCGCTTATGGCCAGACTGGGGCTGGCAAGTCCTATACGATGATGGGCAAACCGTCAGAAGAGTCTCAGCAAGGAATCATTCCAAGACTCTGCAATGAACTCTTTGAGAGGGTTCATCAAATAAAGGATCCAAATTTGACTCATTCCGTTGAGGTAGGCGGGGCTTATTCTAGGGATTTTTTTCTTGGGGGGCTCTTTGGGGGGCCCTCGGGGGGCGAGTCATTTTTTGGGGGGGCGAAAATTTTTCAAAATTTTTCTAAAAACCATGCTAAAAATTGCGCTATTTTTATAGCAGTCGCCAAAAATAAGCGAATTTAGTGCTTAAATAGGCAAAAATCGACTAAAAATCTCCGGCGAAGCCGGAAAATTTTCGAAAATTTGGCCTTCTGAGCGATTTTTGCGATCAGGGCAAAAGTTGGTACCAAAAGGGGCACCCACTTTTTTTTGGGGGGGGGAAGGGTGTTTATGGGGGCTCCCCCGCCCCCCCCCCCAGTAGAATAAGCCCAGGGTAGGTATATATTACTCGCGATGTTAAAACATTAGTTGGCTTCTATTCAGATGTTTTTTCATTGAAATAGATTGTTCTGGTTTTATTTGGGGGGGGGGGGAGGGGGTCTGGACTTGGTCAGAAATAACGAATTGAGGAGATGTTACATGCGTAACGTTATCTTTTTTGATTTCCATGTTTAGGTTTCCTATATGGAGATCTATTGTGAACGCGTCCGTGATTTGCTGAATCCAAAGAATACGGGTAATCTCAGAGTTCGTGAACATCCCCTTCTGGGTCCATATGTGGAAGATCTGACTAAGCTTGCCGTCCAGTCCTACCAGGATATTTCTCACCTGATGGATGAAGGAAATAAAGCACGGTTCGCGGTTTTCCACAATCAGTTTTCGTAACTGGTTTTTCATTTGTGCTTTTGATCCAGCCATTTGTTTTGATAGTGTTGTCAACTCTGCGTCTAAAAAGGAGTTCGTCCCATGGATAGAGGCATTTTTATCTCCAATTAGTGTAGTCCGTTCAAAATCCACAAATAGTTTCTAGCTGAAATCTATAATCTCCACAGATGGCTTATTTTTCGGAGGCAATTGTTGTTTGTTAAGAACGTCTTTACTAGTCTCACCTACGCGTAAGGATTTACTTTTTAGTACGGTTGCTGCAACGAACATGAATGAAACGAGTAGCAGATCCCATGCCGTCTTTACGATCGTATTCTCACAGAGAAGGCATGACGTTGAAACAAATCTCGATACAGAGAAGGTATATATATTGGATTGAATAATTAGTACCATCAAATTAATTAAGTTTAATAGAGTACACGATTCAGCTAAGCTGTGCCAAACGCACGGTCACATTTCTGTCTCTAAAAGAATTAGTGCTTTCTGGAACAATCCTAACCATAGTGTGAACGTGTTTGACTTCACATTGTGAGTGTACTCAATTTATCATGTCACATCATGTTCATGTCCAGCTCTCCACTAACTTAAAGCAGACTGTGCATATTTCTCATATTCTTACCTGTTATGCCCTCTTTTCAGCGTCCCTATGCATGTGTTACATAAATTCTTAACGAATGATTTATCTTATCTTTTGGAATTAGCATTTATCGGCGATTTTGAATTGAATTGAAATATTGCATTAAATTTGTTTTAGGTTAGTAAAATTAGCCTAGTCGATTTAGCTGGAAGCGAACGTGCTGATTCTACAGGCGCTCAAGGCACCAGACTGAAGGAAGGCGCCAACATAAACAAATCCCTTACCACCCTGGGGAAGGTCATTTCCGCATTGGCTGAAATGGTATGTCTTGTTTAGGATGCACCAGGGTCGCCAGCACTGGATTCGATGCCGGAGCCCTCTCCTTGCCCTCGGTTCTCTTAAGGTGCTGGTTTCCTTTCGGGTATTTTTGACTCCTACGGCTTCAATCCTTTACGCAAAGGGCTAAAACTTACGAAATAACCTATTTCCGTGCTCTTTAACATTTTAGGACCAGTCCCGTATTCTTAGGCCAAAAGATAAGAAAGTTTTGGTTTTTGGCCTTAAGCTCCTCGTAGGTAGACAAGACACGGGATTGGTTGGTATGGCTGGAAAGAGGACTCGAAAATGAACATTTTTGCTCTTACAACCTTTGAGCTATCTCCAGTGGTTAAGTCATTATAAGCAAAAAACTGTTTTTAGGGTCAAAAAATGGCCATTTTCGAGGAAATCAGTTTTTTCAAAATTACTGCCACATGCTAAGGACAAAATTGGCTTAGTTATGCTCAATCGATACATCGTCCAAATGCACACTTTATGAATGCCTATTAGCCGGACTTTATTGCTTTCAGCTAGAGATTTGGCCGAAAAACCATTTTGACAAAACTGCGATTATTTTGTTTCGAACATCGATTTCTCAAAAACTACTAGACGGATTCCGGAGATTTTCGGCAGAATCGAAATTCGCACTTCTGCGGAGGGACGTTTTTCTTGGTTTGGGCTAAAACGTATCGAGCAGCAAGAAAACTCAATGTGAAGTTGCGAAATTTCGTGTTACTGTGCATTTGGCCGATTTTCTCGACCGTTAAGTCCTGCTGAGCCAAATCCAAAAAAAACGTCCCTCGGCCCATATGTCCTTCATATAGTGGCACAAAAAGAACTTTTGGCCGATTCTTCAGTTTTGAGAAATCGATGTTCAAAAACTTTTGGTCTATATTCATCCTGTTAGATGTCTGCTTGTCAGAAAATTTCTGCTATTTTTTGCTAATTTTGCCAGTTCTGTACGCTCAAGTGAATGTACAGATAATAAGCTTTAAAACGATGTATAAAGCTCTTTGCAACTCCCAAAATTGCGAAAGTTATAGCGTTTCAAAAAAGTCACCACAAAAGCACTGCACAAAAGGATACCACCACCTTAACGGGGTCTCAAAAGAGGGGTCCAAATCGAAACTTTTTGACAATTTGCAGAAAAATTTAGATTTTGCAAGAATTTCAGGCAATTACACCATAGTATTGGTGTCTTTGATCTAATCAGAGGCAGAACTAATGATTTATTTTTAATTAGCGTTTTAGGGTTGGTACTGTATATATTATTTTGGTCAAGAATTCTGAAAATTTAGCGAAATTTAGGCCTCGATGCGGGGGCATTGCTATGGGCTTTTTCTAGGTGAAAAAGTGTGGGTGGAGAAGTTGGGGGAACCCAAGAAAGTGAGGCGTCTTCCGGCACTCCCTCTCATCCCAGAAAAAGCCCAGGGACTGATGTCAGGTTCCGGTGCACCCCTAATCCTAACGGAATATGTATTTACTACTATATCTCGTAAAGTTAATGTAATTCAAATTTTTCAGCGAAATTTGTTAATACTGAAGGTTTTTAATTGTTTTTGCTGTTATAGTCAACTATGAGCGTAAGTATCAGTGTCAGTATTAGTTGTATTTTGTGATTGTCTGCCACGTGTGTGTATGTTGCGTTTGTAGTGTCTTTCTGTTGTTCTTTTTGTCCTCTTTCCAAATAGGGTGCTTCGTTGTGCGCCCGAACCATAATTTGTTTTAGCTGTCCTGGCTGTTTTGTTGTTTTGTAACACAGTGTGCATACACACTTTACCGTCGTTTGCGCACATCTCCCAGTTTCTGCACACATCCCCATAGCCAGATTTTGTTTCCAATAAAGTTTCCTTTATAACGTCGCCTCTTAACCACTCGTTGTAAATATTTAATTAAATTTCCCGCTTTTCGACGCAAAATCTTCAGCAATGTTAGTGCAACGAGTGTCTGAGTTTTTGACAACTTTCTCTCAAGTTCAAGTTTCCTGGCTTAAACGTTTGCAATTGCATTGTACAGATCTTGAGCCTTTAACCACTGTGAGTAGTGTTGTTGTCATGTGCGATTTAGAAGTACTTATTTGCCGAGATATTAACGAGATGAGCTTGCCACTATTTTTGTTGCATTTTACCACAGTATTGTACGTTTTCATATTCCAGGCTGCCAAGAAAAAGAAACGTAGCGATTTCATTCCTTATCGAGACAGTGTGCTAACGTGGCTACTAAGAGAAAATCTTGGCGGAAATTCTAAAACTGCCATGATTGCTGCGATCAGTCCTGCTGATATCAATTTTGAGGAGACTCTAAGCACTTTGAGGTATGCGCTAGCAAAGAATCATTAAAAATCATTCTCTTGTGTACCGATTTTAATTCTTAATATCTAGATCATTTATTTTAGCATAGGATATAGCTGTGTCTTGTATTTGTAGCTTTGCGGATAGGCATCTGCAATGCGCTTAAGTTTAACTCTGGTGCTTGAGTATAGTACTTCAAATATGGCTCGACACATTTAACTGCTACCTGTTTTGGGACTTGGTGGTATAATATAGAATTGGTTTAACTCTGCTTCGTGTGCAGAAGCTTGATTCTCGCCTTTGTTAGAATCATTGATTTAATTAACTACTTATGTTTTAGTACGCAAGTGCTTAAAATGTGCTGAATTATCCCTTTTTTATGTTTCACCCCTTTCAGGTATGCTGACCGTGCCAAACAGATTGTGTGCAAGGCTGTGGTTAATGAGGATCCCAATGCCAAGCTGATACGAGAGCTGAAGGCGGAAGTGACCCGTCTCAAAGAGCTACTGGCTAAACAAGGAATTGATCCAACGACTGACGTTGGTAAGAGGAAAATCAGGCCCTCCCTGCCCCTACTCTTCTTTCACTAGCTAATTTTCTTAACAGGAATAGAATGTACGTATCTTGGACAAAGTCGTGCCTAAATAGTATTAGCCTGGAAAAGGCAAAGTTAACATCTAGCCTATTAGCGCCACCTACGTATTTAGAAAAACAACTTATTGAATACCAAAACACAGCGGATGTGAATGTTTGCCTAAAATGAGAAGTAATAAATTTTTGGGGCGTTTCGGTTGCCGATTGTTATGATTGCGAAGTTCTGTTTTGCGGAAACTTTGTCTATTGTTTTCCACTGCTGATCTGTGCCTGACCATATGACTGCAGTGTGCTTGTTGCAAAGCATGATGACATGGTCAGGTCAACTAATTTAATTTAAATCTGATTGATTTTAATGTTAAATTTTCCCTTAACTGTTTCAGTAACACAAGGAATGCCCAGTCCTGCTCGTCATGAGAATGGCATGACAGCGGCTAGTGAGGATGCCATTGATAGACTGAAGGCTTCAGAGAAACTGATTGCTGAGCTTAATGAGAGCTGGGAGGACAAACTACGCAGAACTGACGCCATTCGTTCTGCCAGGTTTGTAATAAGAGTAATAGATGCAAATAAAGGGCACAAAAATGCAATCAAGTGTACGTGTTCTGTGTCAGCCGTGCTGCCATCCTATCATGCAATTAGCGTATTCTGTCACAATTTCGAGTTCTCCTCCGCTGTCTTTCGAACAAAAATTACTGACCATTCCGCAGAGATGGTCCCCTTTTGTTTGGTTTTTGCTGTCAAGGCAAAAGTTGTTTCTACAAAATGAGGTTAACGCGGGCTAGCAGGCTGATCCACGAAGGATACAAGCATTAATCATATAGAAATCATGAAAAACGCATACCTGCAGTCACTAAGGCAAAGCCTTAGTCCGACACAGGAGAGAGCCAATGGGTGCTGTGAGGTTCTCCCTGGGTAAGAGCGCTCACCGCACCCATTGGCTCTCTCCTGTTTCGGACTAAGGTTTTGCTTTAGTGACTGGAGGCAGGCGTTTTTCATTATTTCTTTAAGGCAAAATTTGTTGAGATAAATTAATGTAAATGTTCTGGAAGAACTTTGTTCAAATACAAAAGCTGATGCCTCTTCAACTTGTTATCATTTTGGGCAGCTGCCGCTAAATGGTTTTTCGTTGAAATCAGAATAATTTGTATTGGAACATGACTTAGTTGGTTTGGTTCAGCGTTACCTTGGACTGATTGTTTAGGGAGGCAGAATTACGAGAGATGGGTCTGGCGACCAGTGAAGATGGCAAGACCTTAGGAGTGTTCTCACCGAAAAAGGTTGGATGCATGTTTGACCATGGCTGAAAGCAATGTACTTGCTGTTGACTTTATATTCTATGAAAAAGTGGTCTGAGGATTAAATAAGATATGAAATATTTGTACTATTAATTTCTGTGCATTGTGCAATCTGAGTTTTGGGATTTTGTTGATTGTGCTTTTGTTATGTTTTCAGCTTCCACATTTAGTGAATTTGAACGAGGATCCGCTGATGTCTGAATGCTTGCTTTACTATTTGAAAGAAGGATTGACAAAGTGAGCATAGAACAAATATTTTGTTTTCTTCAAACTTCAGCCATTTACAGTCGATTGTTTTAAAGTCATTAAATTAAATAACTGCGTCTTGCTGTGATACAAGAAAAACAAGAAACTAAACATAAGATTCTGCTACCTTGGTGTTCTTTCAATGTTTCAAATGCATTTTCAATGTCTTTCGTGATCGTGGATGTTATAGTCCGTACATAATGTAGCTGATCTACAAAACAGCCCATTTTGTAAATATTGGAAAGTGTACTTTTCACAACTCAGCACTTAGCTGTATAGGATGATTGCAGCATTTGGTGTGTTTGTTGTTTGTTGTTTCAGAGTGGGTCTTGCCGGTGCGCCTACTCGACAGGACATTCAGCTTAGTGGACAGCATATACAGAAAGAACACTGTGAATTTGGGAATAATGATGGTAGGGAAGGATGATAGTCATGTTTAAAATCATTTTTCTAAACGTTTGCAATCCGTTTATATTGGCTTTTACAATCGCAATCCTTGAATGTGGTGGTCTGCTTGCATCTTTATGGAAAAATTAGAAGACAAGACTTAACATCTGCGTTAACATTAGTGTATCAATACTTTCGCTTAGACTATAAGATGTCCGTTTTGGGGTTACCTAAGCTTTGTGATTTTTTTGCTATTTATCGTTAGGTATTTGCAATGTGATCTTTCCTGTTTTAGGTGTGGTAACGTTGATTCCTAAAGAAGGCGCCAACTGCTTTCTGAATGGACGGATGATCACCGAGCCCACCGTACTGCATACAGGGAATCGAGTGATTCTGGGCAAATATCATGTCTTTAGATTTAATGATCCGCAAGAGGCCCGGGAAAGTAGACACAATCTGGGTAGGTTATTTATGAATAATTTTCCCCCTGAGATTTTGTGTCTTTATTGCTAGCTCTCTGGCTCTAGTTGTTATTTTCAGCATGTCTACTTTCTTGTATTTTACAGTATATATTTTACATTTTGTCTTTGTGTGTTCTTTGATCTTTACAATCCTAATGTTGCATAACTTTATGGCTGCATATTAATTATTACAAACGGTTCAACGCAATGAATACAGCTATTTAGACTTTTTCGGGTTGGATATAGCAGATTTTTGTGAGCTGATATTAATAGCTTAATCTTTTGGCCCATTAATGCACTGCTACTTCTTGTGGTCCCCTTGTGCCTTTTTTGTAAACTTGAAATTATTTGAAACCAAGTTTTGGATTTTATTATTTTTTCAAAATTAAATTGCAAAATTTATCTTCCGGAGGGAAACGTAAGCAAAATGTATTAAAAGGGGAGTGGAATAAATGAAGTTATTAATGCCATCACTGCAGTTTTGTATAAATCACACAATGTGTTCTCAGGAATTGAGTTGTTTATAAATTTTTGAAGAATTCTTAACTTTTTATTGAATGCAAACACTGGTTGCAGTTGTAGAGGAAAATACGAAGACTTTTCAGATAGTGGCGGAGTAATGTGATTGTTGGTGTTTCCTTTCCTTTCTAAGAGTGCAGTCATTCTAAGGAGACTAGCTACAATCTGACCAAAAAATGTAGAAAGCGAAATTGTTTTCATTACATCTCGAAATCGCTTCAAGATAGCTATCATAAAGTAAATATTTTCTTAACCGGCGTGATGAGATCTTTCTTCTCATAAAAGAATTTTTTGAAATTTTGATGAAACTTCAAAGGGCGCCGCATTTATCTGTTTAGAAGGATCAGTAAAAATTTTAGAAAACCTTCCCCAATGCCTGAAGGCCCTACACACGAAGTTTTAGCTTTTTCGATTAAGAAATGCGAAAGTTGTGTAGTTGTTTAAAATTTCAAAATCCTTGGCGCTGTTACTACTTTGCCGGGCTATCACTCGCGACTTGCTCAACGGAAAAATTTTCCATTAGATTTTCAGGACCGCTTAGGTGTCAGCTTTCACCTTTCACCACGCTCGTGATTCTAGCCTTTATCTGTCTTCCTGGGACCGATGTTATCAGCGTTTAAACCGGGATATCATTAACCCGGGTTAACTCTATATGTGTTAAAGATAGCCACGTTAACCCGGGTTAGTGATTTAACTCAGATTTAGATGTTGATAACATTGGCCCCTGGAGATATAAATGCGGCGCCCATTAAACTTGAAGTTGCATGGAAAATTTCGAAAATGTCTTAGAAGAAAATTCTTATCATGCCGGTTCAGAAAATATTTGCTTTATGGTGCTGCCTTGTTTTGATGTAATGAAAACAATTTCGCTTTCTGCATTTTTTGGTCAGACTAGTATTTTCTTACACAAAAGAGCACCCCTAGATTTCTGCCTGGGGAGGGGGACACCTATATTGGTCATTTAACTCTAGCATTAGATTTGACGAGTTTTTCACCCAGTGACGTTCCTTTTGTGGGCCATCAAAGCTCATGACGGAATGCTAAATCCATTCGCATTTGCACAGTTTGAAATTTATAAGCTGATCTCAGACAAAATATGAAGGGTTTGAGGTAGAGGATTTGAGTAATTAGTGAGGTCCTTCAATGCAGCTAACTGAGTACATGTTTTCAGACCCGGAAACTGCTCGTAAACTGACCAAGCCTCGTAAGCAATGGTTTGTGCTTGGGACACTTGCTTTTCTGTCTACTATATGTTTGTGCTATAATATGCTTCAGTTTTTTCATTCAAACCATTATTATTGGTTTTTGGTTTTGTGTCCGAGTGGTTTGCCGTGCTCTCCCCTTCCTTCGTTTTGCCTCATAGAAATAGTACCCTCTCTCTCATGCTTCAAAGCTTCTTGAATCTCGTGTATAATAATGTGCGGCGGATGGTTCAATGAGTTTTGGAGTTATAAATATAGAAAAAATATTTCGGGCTCTGTAAAAGTTGAAAATCTGTAAATACTGTGGGATTCTTGTATATATGTATTAATGCAAAAAATCTTAAAACATTAACTTCTATTCAACTATCTTAGAGCGGATCTTGCTCATTCTTATAACTTCAGACAACTGTATTTTAAAACTGCAATAAAGTAGCATTATTGCATTGTCGCGTTATCGCATCGCAAGTTGACTGGTTTGTCCTGTCCACTTTACATGGATGTTTATTCTTTGTGAAAGGTACTTGACTTGCGTGAACAGATGCCTCTTGCTGTTTCCTTGATGGTTATATCTTTTGGTGCCCCTTCGAAAAAGTCGGTACCCTCTGAATTGTTTTGACTTTTCTCCTAAATTTGGTGTTTCGCTACCTCCCTACTCCAAAAGTCTACAGCTAAAAGTGTTCCTGCTTGGTCTTGGCTTTGCTAAGTTTAGCAATAATTTTAAGCTTATATTTTGGTTTAAATTGTTAAAAATAGCAATAAAATTTGACTGCTTTTATGCATTATTCAGAGCAGTTTTGTCCTTATGAGTGCCACTTGGAAGGGTGGGTGAAACTATTGTTCCTACTCTCCAGATATTTTCGTATTGAAAAAGTCTGCAATTTCAAAATATTGCATCTTGCTGAATGAAAATTCTTGGATAATCTGCGTGCTGTTTCTATTGACATTTCTGTAGATTAGAAACTGTCAGACGCATGTCTCTCTCTCAGCGTGTTACTATGTAGCTTCCAAATTTTTCATTATTTCAATTAAATCTTTTATTAAAATTGTTATGTTTTTTCGTTTTTAGTTACAGAGCTATTATTTTTGTAGACTTTTTGTTGTTTTAGCAGGAGACGATCAGCCTAATGATTGGTATCAAGCTCAACGTGAATTGCTCGAAAAACAGGGCATTGATCTCAAAGTGGAAATGGAGCAGAAGTATATAATTTCTTTTCTATTAATTATTTTCTTACAATACATATTTTTGCTTCCCATCCTAGTGTAAGTGTAATAAATAAGCTGGCAATAACTAAAATTTATTTTTGTTTAATTTATTGCATTGTCTGCAAAACACAGTAAGCCAATCAGCATTTGTTTAGACTTATGGAAATGGAAGAACAAATGAAGAAGGAAAAGCAAGAATTTACCAGAGCTATGGAGCGGCAAAGAAAAGTGAGATTGTTGTTGCTCCTTTTTGGAGTTTCGTTTCCTTCAGTTTACATTTATTTTGAATTTTGGTTTCCAACTTTTAAAACGTTGCTTGCAACCGGGCTATCTAAGGAACAATTTCCAGAAAATCAGTCCTTCGCTATTATTTCTTGTTCTTGTTCAGGAGTATGAAAGTCGTATTGAAAATCTCCAACGGCAGGTGGACCTTGCAGCTTCCATGATCTCCTCAACCTGTAGCAATGTTACCTTTGATTCGGAAAGATTTCCTCCCTGGGAGACTGGTCAGGAACATTTTTCATTGAATTTATAACATTATTTTCGCGGACTACACAAAATAAGTTAGGGAATACTTGATATGCAGTATGTACGTAGCTGTAGATTAGTATATATTTTCTTTAAAGTTTAGTTTAGGTAGAGTTTACCAGCTGGTTTGTATTTTTCTGATAGAGTTTACTCATGTTTAAAATTCTAAAGGTAGCCAATCCGTGTAGCTTGGTTTGATTATAGGCGTATTTTCTGTTTTAGAGGAATGCAGCTGGTCAGAAAAGCAGTGGGAAATTGCCAGGAAGACATTCTCAAAATGGCGATATCATCAGTTCACTTCCCTTAGGGTAGGTCCCGGTGCAAATAAAAGTAATATATTTTTGATTTTTGAAAACAGAAATGGGTACCGAAAATTTTGCAGTCGAAAACTTATAATTCAGCAGTCCTAGGTGTGTGTGTGTTTGTGTGTGCATAGATGTTTTGGTTTCAGTGAAAACAGTGCGTGTTTCTGTTTCTTTGCAATTCTAGGACGATCTCTGGGGCAATGCCATTTTCCTGAAGGAAGCCAATGCGATCAGTGTTGAGCTGCGGAAGCGTGTACAGTTCCAGTTTGTCCTTCTGACGGATACCATGTACTCCCCCCTTCCCCCGGACCTCCTCCCGCCCGGTGAAGATCTGACCAGACGTCCACATCCCAAGACCGTTGTGGCCGTTGAGGTTAATGATCTGAAAAATGGAGCTACCCACTATTGGAGTTTGGAGAAGCTAAAGTACGTATGTGTAAATTTTTGTAGTTTTTGTCACTCACTGTTATCATCACCTAGTATTATGTACAGTATTTTGACCCTTTGCACGATCAACGTCACCTTTGTAGACGGTCCAATTTTGACCGTAAGCTTTGTGAATTTCAAGAATTGCTCATTTCTGCAATTTGGCACGACTAACCTTATCGGCAACCTAGTTATTTACAAAGATCGTTTTGTGATAACCTGTTGGTTGGTGTATGACAATTTTAGTGGGCTTCAGTAGTTTCCCCCCTGACCTGTGTAACACTAGAACTTCACCGTTAATGGCTGGCCTGTTGCAGCAACCATAGGCATGGCTTAGCAGACCATGTTTGCACTGTAGTTGATATTATCTGTTTTGAGTTTGCTGAAATGTATTAGATTACTGGAAATTAACTATAGAATTTTTTAACCAGTTTTTCACCACCACCACCTTTTTATAACCTTTGTGTATGCATATTTTACATCACAGTTTTAATGTATATACCACCTATAACATAGCTTCTATGTTGTGTCTAAAAAGGGGCGGACGGTAGTTGTTGATATTTCGGTGAAAATAACCATAAACTAGAAATATCAATTTTATGAGACCTCCCATTGATGGTTCGGTTGTTGTTCAAAGAGCTAATCTACAGCTACGGCAATGCAGTTTTCTAAAAACATTGACTTAACACTTTTGCTAAAATGACGCTAGGTAATCTGCAACAAAAAAGTTCAAATATGCATAACTTGACCTCTTTGCGAAGGCTGCCTAACTTGGATTTCTAGGCATCGATTGGTTCATATGCGCCAAATATACAATGCGGATATTACTCCCATGATTAGCCCGGACAGTCCCAGTGCTCAGGATATATTTCAGTGCTGGTCTGCCTGTACAAATCAAACCAACTTCAATCTCTACAGTCTTGTACCGTCAAGGTGCTACAGTACAGTAGTTCAGTCAGTCCTCAGTATTAAATATACGGTCGCTTTTTTCCTAGTTCACACTACTCTATATGTTTTTTCTTACTACATACTATTGCCTACTGTTCGCCCCTGTTTGATCTTTTTTTGCTGTTCTTGGCGCGCTATAGACCTGTTGCTAGCCTATTCATTCATTTTGCACACGAATGCTCATATGATTCTGTGCTTCCGTCGATGTGCGTCCTCTAACATCTGTAAGCTACGTCAGATGCGGTTCCAGGGGGGAGACGGGGCGGAGCGGGCGGCCGCGGCCCCCCGTTGCGATTCGAAGGTAGTAAAATTTTAGGTGAAAAATAGAAAAAAAGGGCGAAAAAAAAACTTTTGCGCTTTCGGCGTAAATTCTCTTCTTTTTGACGGCATATTTATTGCGTTTATGAAGAAAGTTTAAAATGCATTTCGAAGAAAATAGCTATTTTTGCCTAACAACGCATCGTATTTTAAGAAACTTCCTCCGATATCCAAAATGAAAAGAATTAAAGTTCCGAAGACTGATTTTATTGCAAGAATTAAAATTTTTTTCAACTTCTGGGGTCCCCAGATTTTTCCCGCGGGAAAATTTTTACCGCCATCTCCGTCGCCAAATCCTGGATCCGCCAGTGAATTACACGTATTACATTGTTTGACTTTGTCTATTTCATTGTGACTTTGTTACAATACAAAGACCATGTATAAACAGATTCTTTTCATCGACTCGAGCACAGAACATTAAAGGCACCATAATTTTTGCGTAGACGTCGTAGACATAGCTGTATTATCGTTGACGTAGTCATTTCGTCTATGATGTTTGTTCGTGCTTGTAGATACCTAAGTTGGTGAACATAACATAGGTACCTAGGCACCGGAAACGAAAATTAAAGCTTGCTTTAATAGATACATACATAGTGGCCAAAGCTCGCATAATTACGTATGTTTTTGTCAACTCACTATATATTCGTAATCCTCAATTCCCTCCCATGATTAAGTAAGGTCGTTAGCTTAAGTTTTGCTGGTTCTTGCTTAAAGGTAGGAAAGGTTAGTCGATGAAGAAGCGTGAAATGCTACCCAATTTTGTGGAAAAGTTTCATTTTTACCTAAAAATGAGTAATATTTAAACGTTTTCGCGGTTGTTCAAAATCCACAGTATTGAAGATTGTAAGACCCATTTTATTGCGAAAACAAACAATTTCTTCAACCTCTGGGGTAGGGCTCCGCCCCCAGACCCCCCCCCCGTTAGCAAAATGTTTCCCGTGCCTTGCCGCAGAATCTGGATCCGCCAGTAGGTCTGGCGTAGTTTTAATGATGGGGTAGGTTTGGACCTCCAATTCGCGACCTCCTCCCCTATTCGAATAAACTGCGCCTATAAATTCTGAGCTCCCCTCATAATTTAAAAATTTGCCTAATTTTACCATCTTACCGTATATTTTTAAAAAATTCGATTTTTTATGGAATTTTCGCTGTCTTAGCTAAATCCTAAACGTGGTTATTTTACAGTTTTTACGCAAAAATAAAAAATTGTGTAAAAAATTCTTTCCGAAATATGATATGCTTATTGATTATAAAGGACGCATAACCGTCTTCTCTTGAAAATGTAAAAAGACTTGATCAATTCAATGTAATTTTGTATTTGTTAAGTTTTCTTTCCTATGTGTTTAGTTGCATAATCTAAAACTGTTCATTACAGTAGATGTCCAGAAAATGCTTTAAAATTACCTAGGTTGCATTTTAGACATCTCGTTGTTAGTCGTTTTTGGGTATTAGGAATTGCATGTTTCCAGAAATTTCTTTGCCAGGATTGCACAACTTTAGCACTGTTTTAATTGTTTATTGAAGTTTTTCTTTGCTTCTGTCACTGGCTGATGGATGTTGTGAACGCGCAGAATGTCTGGGTAGCTTATTGATGAAATAGAACTGTATGTTATGAACGATAGTGTTTCCTGTTTTGTGTGCGAGGGGAAGGAAGATCTTCTGAAAACGTACCCCATTTTAAAACATTTCATGGAGAGTATTCAATAGCCAATGGGATTGATGCAAACCCTCCCCTCTCCCTTCGCATTTTGGAATTCCTCCATCAAGAAAAGTGGTTCGTAATCCCACACAACTCTTATCACCCACAAATCTGTTGGTTTTTGGAGCCTGTGATTAAATTGATTGATTAAAGATTAAATTAAAATTAAATGATTAATCATCCAATTGATTAAAGTGAAGCCGCCTCGCTGTTAGCAACTTTATCTTATATAGTTTTCTTAGAATAATTATGCACTCTCACTTGACATTAAGGACGTAGGGTTTGCAATTCTATGCGCTCCTGAGCGTCAGTGTGTATTCGGTTGCCCGCCAATTGACAGCAATCACCTTGATCATAGTTTGCTATGTACTTGATTTGACCTTTTCTAACACACGTTTGCGCACGCGCCCATTTATGAAAGCACAGTCATGTACACTTACAGCTTCATTGCACTTCCACTTGATCTCTGTATTCACCGGGTGGCCTGGATTTATATCTGTCATTCACTTATGGTGTCGTTGGGGTCTTTATATTTATAACCGGTTGTTGGTTTATCCCATCTTTGCGTTCATTGGGATGTTTCACATTTCTTTGTTTTCCTATCTGTTTTCAGACAGCGACTGGAGTTGATGCGAGATATGTATCGAAACGACGCTGTGGACCTGAGTCCCTGTTCTCCGGACGGGATGGGCGGCTTCGATGGTCTGACGGGTGCTGATCCTTTCTATGACCGATTTCCATGGTTTAGATTGGTTGGAAGGTAGACAGAATTTTTGCACAATTTTTATACATAACGAGTTCTAGGAATCTTGTGGAAATCAGTAGTAAGTAGGACAACATTAAGTCGACGTATTGTGAAGAATACCTAAACCTAAACGTACATTGCTGAGTTATGCCACGTTTTTTGTAATTTTTCGATAGTGCGTACTGCGTAACCTTTCGTTTCTCTTATGGGTGCGTAATAAATAGTGATGGGCACTTGATATAAGGATAATATCCGATTTGACAAAAATATCCGGATATCCGTGTACATTTCAGAAAAAGTTATGAAAAATCAGCAAATTTTTGCCAAAAATTTCAAAAATTTCAAAATAGTTTTTCCAAAATTTCTTTGCAAATATTTTTGAAACCAAGGTTGTGGCTTCGTTGTGTGATAGAAATTCACAACATACCGAAAAATTGACAGAAAAAATTGAAAGTTTAACTGCGAAATCAAAAAATTTCTTAAAGTTAAGTTTGGAATAGGCGGATAACCGGATATCTGGACATCCGTTGTCGCAAAATAGGCGGATATCCGGATATCCGTTAACGCAAAGTATGCGGATATCCGGATATCCGTTAACGCAAAATAGGCGAATATCCGGGATATAGAAATATATCCGGTGTCCATCACTAGTGCGTAATATATGTTAAGCTAATCTTTTGTCGTTTTATATTTCAGAGCTTTTGTATATATGACGAATTTGACTCATAATCTTCCCATGGAGCATCGTGTAGCCATTGTAAATGAACGTGGAGATGTCAAGGGCTATCTTTGTGTCGGCATCAGACCTCTTAGGAAAGGAGGTACAAAAGTTCTTGTAGAAAAAATTACTAATTCCACTAATTAAATTAAATTTCAGACCCGAAATGTTTGAAGCCACACAACGAAGCCACAAGTATGAAGTCTAAACATAGAAGGTATATAATATGAGTTTTTAAGGAAGGTGTTATAGGAGTTGTAATTTTGTTTCAGAGGAAGATATTCCTGATGTTACAAAGGGAGTCCGTCAGTCTGCCAAACTCACCTTCCGCGAAGAAGATTTTATTAAAAAACGTCCGAAAAAAGTAAATGACTTATTTTTCCATTTGGAATTATCACGAATGCTAATGAAGTTATTTTGTGTGTCTTTAACTGAGTGATTCTTTGCACATTATAATCATATTGCTTTTATTGTTTTCTAGGATCTATCAAACCAGAATCTTAGCAGCTTGCCTGAAGATAGGGTTGTGGAAGGAAGATTATCAGATTCTGGTAAATTGTGGTGATTTAGACTGAACATAAGTCATGAATTTTTCCTGAAAATTAGAAATGTGTTTTTGATTTTCCTTCCTGCTGTTTCTGGTTGTATAATTTCCAAAACAACTCAAAGAGTATAGTGTTCATCAGTCAGCGTTTCTTATCTTTGCTTTTATTGTCATTTTGTAATTTCCTATATTTCCTTGTTTTCTATTTTCAGATCAAAAGTCTGTGATTCTATCTCCCACTAGTGATAATGGTAAAACTGGTAAATCCACTCCGCCCACCCGCCCAGTCACCCTGGACAAGACAGCCGACTTCACTTTCCCTCCCCACCTGAGTCCGGGCGACGAGTATACATTCCGTGTCACTGTGATAAAGGCCCTCGGCGTCTCCTCACAATATGCTGACGTCTTCTGTCAGTTCAAGTAGGCAGTTTAAGTAGTACATACTAACTGGGCGGTGTCGTGGTGGTAGTGGTTTTGCTGAAATTGATTGTTTCTGTAGAAATCTACTTAAATTCAAGTGCTGTGTTTGCGCCATAGTAGTTCATTCCTTCAGTATCAGTATTTATGCTTATATGTATATGCTAGCTGTTGTAATCTCAGTTTTACATAATTTAGGCAAAACTAATTATATACTTTAAATTTTAATCCTATCTACGTAACATGTTTACCTACATTGTCACGTTATCCATGGCGGTCACTTTGTTTTAGTTTTCTTCATCGCCATGATGAAGCCTTCTCAACGGAACCGGTTAAAAATACCAGAAATGGGACTTTGAATTTTGGTCATGTACAAAACGTATGTTTTGGTCTGACGTTAATTTGGGCATTAATTAGGGAATATAGATTTTCTAGAGAGTCTATCGTACATGGTTCGAGATATTTAAATGCTGCTTACTTAATTTTCATAGCAAATTAGCAAAATGAAAAGAAACTTCCTTCATTGAGAAAGTTTATCTCTCCGCAGATGTAGCTTTAATACGATGTAGCAGGTAAAACGCCATTCCAGTAAATGTCTTTCGTTTTCATTCCTGGAAGCCAAAACTCTCATAGGACAGCAGCCGTAGCCTGTGTCTTTGACTACTTATATTTTTCTTTTTAGCTCCATGTAAATGTGTCAAAAGCCTTTGTTCACTATCTGAATCACTTTCCTATTATCTTTGAAGTTTTTGGTCATCATCAGCCTCCAGTTGACCACTGTCGAGAAACTCTACGATCTCCGCTTCCTGCCAAGTATGTTGAGTTTTCGCTTTTTTGTTTCTGTTCGTGTTCACCTTCGAGTTAGTTGAATCAAATAAATCAGCTAATTAGCTGGCGCACAACTCTGACGGTCCTCCTTTGTTTTGGAGCGACTCCATTATACTACATTTGTGTTGAGTTGTTTACGCTCTTTCGCTGTTTGCTTGCCTATTGTAATCAGAAGTGTATAAAATGTCATAAACAAAAAATTGCTACATTCGTCCTATTCAATTTCCGGATTATTGTTTTTAGCATTCGTTATCCACCGAAGACCCTCTTCCCTCCAAACATTCCAATTTCTACTCCAGTGAAAAGTCAAAAGCTTGGATATTTGCCGCAAGCAAGGTATTTGATCGAAACGTTACTTTATTATGCATAATGTTAATTTTTAGGTTAGAAATTTTTATCTGTATCTCATTGTCTTTGTTTTGCCTTGGGATAAGTGCTCATTTTAACCTATCAGAAAGTTTGCAACTTAATTTATATTGTTTTACTTTCCATGTTTTAGTCCCAACCATGTACGCCATAAATATGATCTGTTGGTTTGGGTGGAAATATGTGAACTCGCTCCGAGCGGAGAGTAAGTTCTTTGTGCTTTGTGAATGGACTTGAAAGTATAAGGAAAACTTTTTGCTTTTTTTTATCCTGTTTGCCCTGTCTAGCTTTTTGGGCTAATTCCGGTTTCAGCTGAGAAATTTAAACTTTGACCTTTGAAGGCGTTTTCCCGAGACAACGTTTTTCATAACCTTCCACTGTAGCTTGGTTTTCATCTTATCAAAATTGTGATCTGTGACCGACTTTAGCTGATAATTCCGACCTTATTTCTCTGTCGATCCGTTGATAGAGACATGTATTAATGTTTTTGTTTTTTCTATTTTTCATTTTTTTCTAGTTATGTACCGACAGTTGTGGATCATAGTGACGGTCATCCTACCCACGGTATCTTCCTTCTTCATCAGGGCATACAGCGTCGAATCAAGATCACACTCTGTCATGAAAAGGGTGAAGAGTTACAGTGGCATGATTGCCAAGAGCTGGTTCTTGGTAAGTCACAGCTTCAGATGTGATTTTTAGCATTACTATTTTAGCTAATGTTTTAAGCATTGATTTACTAATATTTTGTCATAATTTTTTGTTTATAATTAAAGCGTATTATGTTTTATTATTGCTTTAGGTCGCATTCGAAGTACACCAGAATCAACAGAAGAGGATCTGGACGTGCTTTCTTTGGGTCTTTTCCCTGGAAAATACATTGAGTATCCCCAGGATGATCGGTATGGTGGCGCTGATGGTTAATTTAATCCTAGACTAATCATGATTATCTTTCAAGATTTAATTTAAATTTGATTTAATTAGATTAAAATTAAGATTATTTCCGGATTAGGTATTGCTTCTTTTGTTGAGAAAATATTTTCTCATAATATTGTTCATAGCCACAAGCGATTGGAAATAAAATTCGTTTCGCGAAAACTTAAAGCATCACATATTTGTAAATACGCATCTGAGTACACATTAAAGTACAACGTATGTGAAGTTTCTTTAGCTAGCTCAAAAATTCTAAATCTGGACGTTAAAGGGTTAATCGCTTCGGTTACTGATTTTTATGTTTCGATGTATTACATTATTAAGGTAATGTGTGTATGGCTGTACTCTGATATTTTTCTAGAATCTTCTTCCAATTTGAGGCGGCCTGGGACAGTTCACTTCACAACTCCACATTGCTGAATCGTGTAACACCTTCAGGCGAACAAGTCTATCTGACAATCTCTGCTTATATGGAGGTTTGCTTGGCATTTTTCTGGTTCTGAATGGTGGACAGGCTTTCTTTCTTTAATTATGTTCGTGTTATATATTATGCATATTGGTTACTACGTTAAGCTTCACTGTCACAAACTGTACACAGGAAGAGGATTTCCTGTTCAGTGTTTTGACTAAAGCTTGGTGCTATCAAGGATATCAAGGATACTTATTTTTTGTGGTTTAGGTGGAAAACTGTTGCCAACCAGCCATCGTTACCAAAGATATTTGTGTACTGCTTTACTCACGAGACAGCAAAATTTCATTACCAAGGTATAGTCATATTAATACTATCCTTTCTGAAATGTCTCAAAGAATTTTATGCTTTTTTCTGCAGGCGTGCGTCTGTATGAGGGGTATGTGAGAGTCTCAGTCAGGCCAAAGACGCCATTTTCTACAAAAGTGTTTTGGAGCACCAACAGCAATTGATAATTTGAAGGAACACGTTTCAGTACAGCAGGTCCTTTTAAGGTTAATTTTCTTTACCATTCCTGAATTATGTTTTATGACCACTGCTTTGTCGCTACGAGCACTCATCTCCCAGGCTGGAAGTATGCAGTGTGTAATGTGTTACTTTAAAATTATGGAATTCTTAAATTTAGACAACCGGCCGCATTTTCGCGGAACTTTAGTTTTATCAGTCTACATTCTACAATAATGTCCCTTTTAGGTCATTAAAGAGCTTCTGGAGCGGTGGATATAAGAATCCGGATAACAATCGAGTACCTGGTGTGTATGAGATAGTCCTAAAGGAAGCAGTCGATACAGGTAGCCCAGGTATATAGTGTCGTCCGTGACTCTCTTCCGTGTCAAGCACGTGGTTTGTCGTGCATGGCTTTGTCTTTCTATCTATATCTGTCGACGTATATACTGTGTGTTCGTGCTCTCAACGCTGTGAGTTGTAAGCCATGCCCTATTACATTGTAAGTGATTATCAAGAGTACATAATAGATAAGAGTGTGACAAGCATCAAAATTGGTCCGTCAGTTCTGACCAGAGGCCTAACAATTGAATTGTGCACGTCTCCTTTATTATGTACTCCTTACAGTAATCGTGAAATTATTTTGTCCTATACTCGTATTTATATTATGTACGTTGTAATGTATGGAGATGGAGGTACTGCGTTTGCAATGATAATTAGTCAGGGTTTTCTTTTTGTGTAAAATACTGTGTATTTACACAAAATAAATAAATTTACACAGTGAAAAACTAATTTACACACCAAAATACACAGCCACATTTTCGAAAATTTTTGCAAAAAGTGCTCTGAAAAAATAGTTTTCAAGCCCTTCATATTTAAAATAGCTCTAATATTTAAAATAGCTTTACAGGCTAGTTTTTGCTTATGTACAACCTGCCTACGAAGACTCATATGTATTTTACATGCGACGAAGGAGCACTTTTTGTTCTTGTACATATATATCTTTTATCATAAAAAGCAGTCTGAGCCACAAAAATTGTTGCTGTCTAGCACAATAGATATACGTATATTCAAAACGAAAGCTAAAAGAATGCAACTGTTCAATGCGTTTTTGCCGATAATTTTAAAAAATTTCTCAACTTCTGGGGGGGCTCAGAATGGGTGTTTTCTGTCCATATTATGGAAAATTCCCCTACAGTAATTAAAGCTTCGAACCTTTTAGTACGTAACCAGAATGTTTGTGAAAAAATTATTCCAAAAAGTTGGAAAATTAAAGAAATGGTTTCAGTAGGCGAAGTTTTTTCAGAAATTAGAATTTGTCCAATCCTAGTTTTGGCATTTAATGGATTATATAATCTTTTTAGACTTTTCCATTGCTAATTTTATTACAATTTACAAAATTTCCTCAGCGTCTGGGGGACTCCGCCCCCCAGACCCCCGCGTGGGTTCTTCTGCGTTACACGGCCGTGTCTCCCACGGACGTTACACAAGTGCAGTTGTCAGAACTTTTGATTGAATGATCCGAAAATAACATTGTTGCAATAAAATAACACGCTTAAATTTATTTTATTTCGTATTATATCTCAAAAACAACACTTTTAGATTTTACACAGCTTCAAACAAAAATACACACTGAAATTTAAATTTACACAAGATTTACACAGGTCCGATTTTGAAAAAGAAAACCCTGATAATTAGTCCAAGGAAAATTATCAAATGGAAGTTTAAGACATGTTCCTTCTGAGGTTAACTTTCAATCTGTCAGCACTCTACGCTTCGCTGTCTTCACTGTTTCACAGCTATTAATTTGTTCCATCTATAATTCGTTTTCGCTTTACTTTATTTTCTGTAGTTCTAAATCGAAGAGTTGTGGGAGGCCGGGCTAAACGTTCCGCAATTTTAGATTGAATTAGGGAAATCTTGTCGTACGTAATGTTTTAACCGAAAATGCTCAAAATAATTAAATCGTTTTAGTTCCCATTAAATAACTTTAGTCTATTAATGACTAAATGCTATTTTTTACACTTTTCTTGTCACAGCATTCATCGTGGGTAGTAACTTTCAAAATTTAATAATCAATTACTGTAATTTCGTACCCCCCCCCCCCCCAGAAATGCCGTGTTGGTTCATAAACTATGCTGTCCACTCTGTACTTCTATATCTGTATGACTTTCCTATTCTGCTTATCTTTATAGCTACCCGACTATGTGTTAGCGTTGAAGGTATCCGGGTAATCTAAATGTCAAACTATTGTATTGCTTTAGACCAGTAGAAAAAGCTACGTGCCTAGCAGTAGTGAACTTTTTAAGCATGCTTTTTGAGAATCGCGTATTTGAAAGCCAAAATAGCTTGCAAATTGTAGTGAAAAAGTGTGTATTGGTATCTTAATTTTTTGTAAGAACTTTAGTAGCATAATACATAACACTGTAGCAGTAGCATTAAGCGTAAGCAGCATTTCTTTAGTTAAAAACTTAAAATGCACTTTTTGTCATCAATCGTCTTGTGTTTATTACACTCGACCTTGTTTTGTCTTAGAAGTTTGAGGTCACTTAAAGTTCCTGAGAAACAGTTTTTGCAGCAATTTGTGGCGTTTCGTTCTTTTCATTTCAGCTGGGATGGAGCCAAAACTTCTGCTGTTCATTGAAATGGCTTTCATTAATGATTGTATTTCAATATAGGGAGCTTTCTGTGTTTTTAGGTATGCAGAGAAGGCAACGTCGTGTCCTGGATACGTCCTCTTCCTATGTTCGTGGTGAGGAGAATCTTGGCACCTGGCGACCCAGAGGTGATTCGCTGATCTTTGATCACCAGTGGGAATTGGAAAAGTTGACTCGCCTAGAGCAGGTTGGTTGTGGTTACCTTGTAGTGTTAAAAAGCGACAAATTTTTCCCTGACTTGATGGAATTTGCTTGTCTAGATTGATGAAAATATGGACAACAACATTGTTGTGGCTTAGGATCCCGTAGGACGTTTTGTTTGAGCACATTTTGTTCTGGAAACGTGCTCGTATCGTTACTAGTAACATCTGGGAATAGTTGTTACCTCACACAGACCAAAAGTCTGTGTTCGTGCTGTGCTAGGCGTCTTCTCACTTTCTTTGGTGACTGCTATCGGTTAGAAATGTTTGGAAAAAGCCATATTTGGCCAGAAAACCGATCGGTTTTTGGACAGCGCACAAGTTTTACTGTCTTGAATTTGTGCTTTGAATTTATTTGACTCTATTTTTGTTCTTTTAGGTTGAACGAATGCGTCTTTTCATGCGAACCCGACAGAAGCTAAAGCTGGCTAAGGAAAGCGGTGAAAAGAAGAAGGTAGGTTTCTATTTTTCCATCACCTCTCCATCCATAACATAACATTTGAAATTGTTAAAAGATTCATTTTTGTGCTACACAAATAAATGTTTCCATATTTCTATCGTTTTGTTTCAGGAGGACAGACCATTGACGCCAGTATCACCGACGGAACCAAAATGGCCCATTCCGGATAAGTGTACATTCAACAATAAGGAACAGTCAGTCATCGAGAGGGTTGTGCGCCTCATTCGGTTGCGAATCCCTGTCAACAAGGAAGCACCTACGCCTATAAATAAGGTAACACTTGATCTGCGCCGTGGAGTTTGTAAATTAATTATTTATTGCTATGGATGCACTGGAAGTTGACTTGGCTCTTATTTAATGTCACTTTAGCATTTAAAAGTACCTTACTATCTTTTACCAGCTTATAGCCAATTACTAACTGATTGACTCCTGTGTAACTGTTGTTTAGAGAGACGAAAATGTCATGGAAGATTCAGAAATGACACAGTCTGTGTTGTCTGATGTCAGTGAAAAGTCCGCAGATTCACAGTGCGTATGAATTAGTAGTGCTCATTTAGAAGAGTTAATTCATCGAGTTAAATTTAAAAACTCAACCCGCGGAGCGAGCTAAAATGAACTGTTTAACTCGATATCGTTCAGTTAATTTTAGCTACGTAGTTTAGCTATATCATAGCTTTTAACTAAAATGTTTTTAATTAATAGACTTTGTTCTGGTTAACAAATCACGTAATTATTCTGTCTAGACGAGAGCTTTGTTACCCTCTTTTTCAGATTTTGCTAATTTCAAATTATGTCAAAGTTTTGTATTTGTAGCTGTCTTTTTTGACGTCTACTGTTTCTAGTGAGAAGGGTAAAGTGATCAGACAGGGTTCCCTGGATCTGCTGAGCAAACTCAAGTCCAAATCTCATAGTGATATTAGACAGCTCCTCAGTCCAGACGAAGGCTCCAGTCAGACTTCCGGCATGAAAAAATCACTTAGCAGCAGCAAATTGGCCAATGCTGCCATGTATATTCCTGAGGTACAAAGATATTGGAATGTAAAATACTATTGACGTCATACAAGGTTTGATTATTTTAAGTAGAGCTCTTGTATCAGCAAATGCTGAAGTTTCACCTGTGGAAGACAATTTTGATTGATTTGTCGATAAATTGCGTCATGATAATGTTTATAAACGTTTTCACTGTATGATAATGATTTTCCGGCATATACTTGTAGGTGCAAGAACAGCGGGTTGGTGTGGTAATCTCCAAACGAGGCTACATGAATTTTCTGGAAGAGAAAACTCAAGGCTGGGTTAAGCGCTGGGTGGTAAGTCTATCAGTGAAAATTATCAAAGATCAGATTAATTTGCGAAAAATAGCTTTTTGATCAATGACATTTTGAAATTTTGTTATAAAGCTCAAGTGCGTAGGTGATCTGACCATTGCTTCGCAATCTCAATTTTTTCAAACCCTACTGCTATTGTTTTTCACCTGCTCCTATATATTGTTTTTCATACAATCATTTTGTTCTATTTGTTTCAGATTGTGCGTCGTCCCTACATTCTGCTGTTTCGTGACGATCGGGATCCAGTGGTCCGTGGTCTGATCAACCTGGCCAATGCAAGAGTGGAATATTCTGAGGACCAGCAGGCCATGCTGAAAGTAGGCCAACAAATCTTTACTCTGCCTCCGTCTTCCACTACCTCCACCTCCTCTTCGTCTAGGTCTCGTACCTCATTTCTGTTTGGTCGCAGACGTCGTCCAAAGACCAATTCTTCCTCTGAGGAAAAGATTGTAGGTTAACTTCCTTCCTAAGGGTGCTAGCTATAGGATCGCTTGCAGTCGGTTTTTGACGGTTTGTTTGCAGCATTTCTTGAAAATATTTTTTGGGCGTAGTTGCTTAAGGTTGGGTTGTTTGGCTTTTCCGGCTCCCTCCTTCCCTTGTCTTTGTCTTTCAAAAAGGCCATTTGTGACTTAGTCCCCCCTCCCTCCTCATTGTCTCACACACTTTCATCTGTGCTAACCTCTGCTCTGCTCATCATTAGTGTAGAATATCTGTTTAATAATATTTTTAATCTTGCTCTTTGTGCTGGTGCGTGCTGACTTTATTAATGATAAAGTTTACGTACATCGCAGGATTTGAGTCTGTAGTCATGAATTTTTCCGAGTCAGGTTTCCATTACGTTTCTTGTGGCTTCCTTCTTGTTAAATAGCTACAGTGCTGCAAACCTCTAGTTGAATCTAATGCAATTCTTAAATAGGATTTGCAGCCGCCCATTAATGCAATTCTTTCTGATAGTTTTCAGAGACTTAGGAAATATTATATAATTTTAAAAAATTTGTCCATTTATTGGGCTTTTACTGTTTTCAATTTATGCTCAAAAATTTCTTTTTTTTACTAACAAATCAAATCAAAAGCTAGTCGTTTTTGATAGCGACCTTACTGTAGCCACGTTTTCGCTTCTTAACTGTGTGTTAACAACATGATTGGCCTGTTGTACATATTTGGCTTGTAATCTTGTCCCACCTTCCCTCCCCCGCAATGTGTGTGAATCTAATCTGTCGGAGCATCTAACAATTCTGTCCTTGTGAGCTGGTGGGAGTGAGATTTCTCCGGCATTAATTAATTCAGTATAGCCTGAAATTTTAATTAAAACTGGAAGATTAATATCTAGTCGGCCTCCGACGACACTTGCTGATCGAGGGAAGGAGGGTGACTTGACTGTATTAGCAGGCTCCTCAAAGCGAGGGACGTTTGCTGTTTGGGCTGGAAGATCCACGGGCACACATAATGATCCCGACCTTTGGTCAAACTCGTTGCATTCATAGGTGTAATTCTGTTGTCCTTGTGTTACACTAACACCTTCAGTTCATTGCTTGCTGTTTTTTGGATTAGAATTAAGTTGTACAGTTAAATTTTTAATTTAACTGATTATAAAAACTGACATTAAACACTTAATTATCCTGTCCACATCTGTGTGATCGAATTCTTCACTTAGGTTATACCACGTGTAGTCGTTTAAGCTGTATTTTTGTATTTATTCATTTTCTTTCTTTATATTTCTTGAGTAACTTTCTGTTTCAGGTTCCAAACACCTTCTCTGTATGCACAAGTCATCGCGGGTTCCTGATGCAAACCATGAGCAATGAAGAAGTCCATGACTGGTTGTACGCCATCAATCCTTTACTGGCTGGTGAAATTAGGTAAACAGAAAGTATAAACCATATAGTCTGCTCTTCCCTTCGATCAGTAATAACTTGGAGCGAGATTTATTTGTGCTCACTGCTCAGAAATAGTGATAGGACATGCGATCTCTAAGTATCTAAAATTTAAGCAGTTATAAGATTTGTACTGGTTTGGGGGTCTGGTTTCCAGTGTTAGTCAGACTATTTTATGCTTTTCGTGTTATTTACTGATTGTGGAATAGATTGCTTACAAGACCCAAGGTTCCTACAATCTATGCCTAGCGAAAATTCCTGAACAGAGAGAGAGAGAGACCCAAGGTTCTATAGCACAGTAGCACATTATGTCTGTTTGTTATTGACTTTTTCAGATCCCGAACCGCTAGTCAGAATCGTGCCGCTGCTGCAGCGCTTTCACCAGGTGCTACTTGAAAGCTGAACTGCTCTTGGCTGGATTAGTTGAATGTTAGCTTATATTTCGACTGATGATCGACTTGTCCTTGGATAAATCTATTTTGAAGCCAAATCATTCTATTAATTAACTGTACTTACTCCATGTGCCGCAGTTTTGTACGACATGCTGTTATTGCATTCTATTGTTGTGAATTAAGAGTCCCGAAACAGCCGTTTCTGGTAACTCTGACAGATAATTAATTAAATTTAAATTTTTTGAAGGCAAAGAAAAAATGGAAAATTAGGGATTTCAATGTTCAAGCCGTTAATAAAACTATACTATGCTAAAATATCATTTTCCATCTGTTCATTTACTTTTTCTGCAGTTCAATAACCAACTCAATTGACTCAAACTCAAAGAGTTATGAAATTTTCCATCGTTCGCCAACTGCAGAGGTTTAATACTCTTGTATGGGTACTTACAATCTGATATTGTGTATATTTATTTAGTTAGGAGCGGCTAACTTAAGATAACTGTAAGTTGTAATCGCGTAATTTTTGAAAGGCTGTAGGATTGCATTTTATGATATTTTTATTTTGCATAATTGTTGCATATTATGTCCTAGCAAAATTGCTTTATTGTACCTGATGAAATGTATTTTTTGATTGTATGTTAGAATTTTGAATGGCTATATTGTATAGAGTGAACATTCGAGTTTTTATTCAATTGCTGTTCATCAAGTTGAGCTGCATCCATGTTTAATGAGTTAAGCATAAATTAATAGAAGACTGCTCTGCATGTGTTGTTATTTATTGTGATAGAAGTCTAGTCATTGTTGTAAATGTATAGAAAATGATTCAATCGTTATTGTAATCGTGTACTTAATCATCTTTTGTTTGTTTTGTTTTTGCTATACTTTACGGTTTTCCAGTTTTATCTGCTAATTGTTTCAACCGTCCCTAGCCATCCGACGTTAAATTAGTTATAAATCGTGTAACTGTTATGCTCTACTTTCTTCTGTTTCTATATATATCGTGTGCTGATTTTACTGATGTTCGTTTGGAAAAGATTATTCAAAAATAATAGTTGCAATTTTTGTTATTCTTGGGTGTAGCCACGGTTAATGTAAACAAGAGTTAATAATAGCATCCTATCATCTACTCTTGATGTAAACTAGTGTGCAAGAATTTAATTTTTCAGTGAATTCAAATGTTGAGAAAACGGAATCTTCAATGTTTGATTAATGGTGCAGTTTAATTTCAATTTCATGTGCTTTTGTATACGTACGTATTGTAAAGTAATGTACTGTTGCTGATATTGTGCTGTTTTATTGCCTCTTCCTCCTGTTATTCTGCATCTTTCGCTTCTTTCAGTAAAATAAGACGTTATTAGGAGAGTAGTATAGGAAATGGTCTTTCGCTGGGGCAGATTAGGGTATCGCGAGCAGAACAGGTCAAACTAACTAGAACTCACGCATTTCTCCTTTTTCAAGGTTCCGCAAATTTTCCGAAGTAGAAGTTAACTAACAGCTACCTCTTCCCAGTAGATCCCAGTCGGTAAACCGGTAAGGAAAAGTGTCAGAAAATGTCAGTTCTGTATGGCTGGGTTGGGAGGGAAGCTGATACTGAGTATCTGCTTCGCATTTATCCAAGGTGTTCTACAAGGCTGTCAGAACGTCCAATACTTCCACCATAATGGAGATGCTGTAGTAGTAGCTCCACCTGTCAGGCAGGCTGCCACCCCTTGACAATCTAGGTAAAGTGCCTAAGCGCAATAGGGTATTTATGCTTTTTGATAACTGGTTAATAGTTTTCTGAAACGTCAACTTCGATTTTTGCATACATATTAAGTTCAGCTATTATTATTATTATGCCAGTGCAATACACATAGATATAGAAGAGTTAATATCACTGAACAGCAGCAGACCGTTATAAAATTAACAATTGACATACATATTGCAAAGCAAGGGAGCACACAGAGCCAGAGTTGGCTACTAATGTGCGTCCTCTCAAATATTTGGAGGATGTTATGTATGTTATATGTTATATGTTTTGCTACTATGTTTGGATACAATAATATTTAAAAGCTTAGAGTTAGTTGAACTCTGATCGCATATATCTATGGTTTGTAATTAAAGTCAGTTGTGTTAGTACACAACATTCTGGCGCACTGGTTACGAAGATGCCTGTAGAAAACTTAGGGGAGATCGGATCCATCACGAGAGGAGGTGGCTTACACAAAAAGAAGTTTGCGAACTTTTTGATTTCTTGATATTGTGTTTTCGGGTTCTCATAATCCGGTGAAAGGGTGGCAGTTAAAAGTATTTAAAAATTTAAAGACATTTTAAGAACTTATAATGTTCTTGCTAATAAACTTTTACCAGCAAATGAACACAATGGATTGACGAAAGGGATAATTCAAACCAATCCTTTTCCTTCAGACTACGTAATATTAGGTCTGGGAAATCACATATAAAACGGCCGACTTACATACGCATAAGGTCAGCTTAGCAATCTAAAAGGTAAGCAATTTTGCACCTTGACTTTATAGCTTCGTGGTAATTGCTGCGCAGAACTGACAGCGACTATTGTTAGACTGGTTTGTTGTTGGGTAGCGTTCTGTTGAGGCAGGTATAAGATTTTCAACAACGCAGTGCCAAAAGCCATATTCAGGATTAACAAAGCCATATTCAGGATTTACAAAACATGGAAATGGAAACAGTCTACAACGAATTGGATTAATTTCATGAAGAAGCGTTTGGAGTAACTAATTCAGTGGTATGAGAAGGATGGAAAAGAAATGGGAACGTCATGCTTTAGCAGTGGACAACAAACGGAAAGTGTTTGGCTCACAAATCCTGACGAGCTAAGTCATATCAAATATTTAATATTTACAATATAACCTTTAAAATATTCAATACACCAACAACTAAATTAATTTTAGTTTACTAAGAACGATTCAAGAGAGCAATAGAGCATTCACAAAGCAATAGACATAGAGGGTGAAAAAGGTCCCTCTGTGTCTATTGTGAACAATAAAGTTATCTAATGTAAAAATATACTAAATGAATTATAATATATTTGCATACAATATGGTCCTTGTCACACTTTACGCAACACATTAGGCTGATCAGATTGGGAGAAGGTACCATCTGCATCAATCGGCCGCAAACATGAAATGTTGGATCCTACGGATCCTTAAATGAAATTTAACAATATGAAACTTTCAAGCTGAACTCTCGCAACTCAAAGTGCTCTGTTGTCTGCCGATAACAGGAAATTGATGATTATAGGAATGGTACCTCGGTGCCAAAGCATCCCCCCTAATTGTATTTGTAACTATCCGAGATTTTCAAGGAGCTGGCCAGTCAAGGGGGGAAACCCCTTTGAATGGAGCTAACGGGTGTTCACGATGCGGTGAAAGCAGCGTGGCCACTTCTGCTCCGGCAGTAGCCTTGCCTATGCCTCGGGTAATTGCTATATACAATTATTCAGTGCCATACCGTGGACCCAGTACAAAATTTGGTATGGCGCTACCCCTCATCGCGAAAGCAACTGGGGTGTGGCACTAAGGAAAAAAAGATGCCTGTAAAATATACATTTATTTAATCAATGTTACTTTTCAAAAGAATCCGATAGAAGTTTAAGCATATTGGTTATTAGGAGCCATTGCAAAAGACATTTTACTGACATTAATAAAAATAAACAATATATATATACAATAAACTTTATTATGACGTGAATTGTAAAAACTTTAGCACGACATATTTTCGTAGAGGCAGTAAGTACGTAGAAGTAAAAGTAGAAGTAGAAGTCGTAAAATACTCTATTAAGGCTAAAAGGCGTAAAAGGTGACGGGGGTAATATAGCATTAACCCTTTTATGCCCGCGGCGGCCATTTGGCACAAGTGGTGATTTTTGGTATCTCATTTTTCGGGGCAGGGTCCAATTGCCGTTTGGCAATCTTGGCATTTGCTCCTTTTTCTTCAGCACGTCCACCCTATTTTGGGAGAACATTTGAAAAATCTGGGGGGCGTTTCAAAAGACGCTCCTAAGCTTAGGAGCGCTCCTAAGTCTTACTTAGGAGCGAACTTAGGAGAATCCCGTTTCAAAAGAATTCTCCTTACTAATGATTCTCCTAAATCCTTAGGAGCGCCCTGACCGCTCCTAGCAATCCTCCTAAGTCAATTTTCTCTGTTTGCATAGCACGTTTTTCTTTACTTAAAATTTATTATTTCTAGAAAATTAGTATTTGATGCCCTTTTGATTTGCAGTTTGATTACTAACTGATTTAAAGTATCTGCAGTAATCTCATTGCTTCTTGCTCTTCCTACTTTTGCTTTATTTATCTTTATTCTTCCTTATTTCCTGCAGCTTGCTAAAAATTCCTTTTTAGGAAATATAACAGGCCACAAAATATAAGAATGGCCTTTTTTCTTTGAAGATTAAACGTACTAGATTTAAATTTATCCGCATAACGCTCTACCCCGTCACAAAATGTGAATTCGCCAGGTCAGGAATTTGTGAAATATGCAGATATTTTGGATTTCCATCGGAACTTTAAAGTTCGAGGGCTCATTCCCCTAGCTCAAACTGTTGAAAATCAGTACAGATCTCAGTAACTTTTCAAGGAGTATGCTTGAGACCAATTTCCATTAACTTAAATGAGTTCAGATAAATGTGTGTTGCGAACAGCCGACTTGCTATTTTCGAAATTTCACATTATCTTGTGCGTTTGAAGGAATTTGGTAGCTAAGACGTAGATGAGTTAGTATTCATTTATGTTATGCTCATTACAAGTTCTTTCAGCAAAAATTCTTAGGTTTACGCATACTTTTTCGTAAAATGTTCTAACTTGTTTCTTTCTAGTTGTTTGAATTTTGGCAGAAGAAGGCCTGTGAGCTTTCTGAATATTCATAAAATAATGAAATATGCAAAAAAACAACTTTAGGAGAACCTTAGGAGGATTGTTAGGAGCAGACTTAGTAGAACCGATAGGAGCGTCTTAGGAGAATTCTTTTGAAACGAGCTTAGGAGCGCTCCTAACTCTGGCTTAGGAGCTCTTAAGACGCTCCTAACTATTCTCCTAAGTCTGCTCCTAAGCACGCTTAGGAGCGAACTTAGGAGAATCTTTTGAAACGCCTCCCTGGTTTCTATAGCATTCCACCGACTATGAGAATTTTGATGATTTCAAGCCTGTTCGAGCGCTGCTTTTAAGCAAGAGCCGGCTGTAGTTCGTCGGCGAAAAAGTCGTTCCACCAGGTGATGAGGGAGGTGATCTGCATTAAAATAACGTATAGTTTACTCCATCTTAGAATCAACACTTGCACCTAGAAATCAATTAGTTGATTAGTTAGTTTTCTGCAATGGATGTTTAGCAAAAGGTCTTACCTTTCCCGACTTTGACGGCTACTGACTTTTCGTTGGTACATCAGAGACGCAAAAACCTATTGAAAAGTTTAGAGAATTTAATTCTCTATCGATTGGTGGTAGTCCCATCTCTCTAGGTGCTCTCAGTAAAAAATGGCAGCAAAAAATTTAAAATTGGTCATTTTGAGCCGATTTCCCCGAGAAGTCTTGGGCAGAAGAGGATTAACTGATGTCCAGGGCGGAGATCGAACCGCCGAGCTCTGGTTTAGAAGTAAAACGCTGTACCGATTGCACCACACCCACGGACAGCTGTGAAAGGTTGAAATCAGGATCTGAAAGATGTGAAGAAAAGTGTCCACGGCGGGGATCGAACAGCCGAGCTTTGGATTAGAAGTAGAACGCTCTACCACTTACGCCACATTCCCGGACATGGAGAATAGTTTATTGCGCTAATTTCAACATTTCTGGGTTGCTGATGTTTAACATACTCCCCTTGCTAATTAAAATTCGGCCTCGAATTTCCAGGAATTGCAGGTCGGGTCCCCAAATCCAAGTACCATGTGGTCAAAGGTCGGCTCCCCGGCTGCCTCCTAGCCCGAGGATAGATTATACTTCATTCTTCTTCAAAGCCGGGAGCATTAACATCAAATCAAAGGACCATATAAACCATTAACCATAACCCTTAGCACCACGAGGACCACCACAAACCAAATTATCTATCTTGACCTGCAATTCCACCATTCCCAGGCATCACAAACGACTTCATCTCCTCAGAGCGGTAAGGCTACGGTACGGTCGCCAAATGTGAACGGTTGAAATCAGGATCTGAAAGATGTGAAGAAAAGTGACCAGGGCGGGGATCAAACCGAGCTTTGGATTAGAACGCTCTACCACTTACGCCACATCCCCGGACAGGGAGACTGGATTAGTACACTGATTTCAACTTTTCTGGATTGGATCGCTGATATTTAGCATATTAGTTCAACAATGTTTTTAACCCTCTTCTACCCAAGACTTCTCGGGGGGAAATCGGCTCAAAATGACCAATTTTACATTTTTGGATGCCACGATTTACTGAGAGCAGCTAGAGAGAAGGGACTACCGCCAATCAATAGAGAATTAAATTCTCTACATTTTAACTTAACCTTTTTGTCTCCGATGTATCTACAAATTGATAGAAGCTGCCAAATTCGCGAAAAGTACGAATTTTGCTAAACTTTCATTGCAGAAAAGCAATAAATTGATTTCCAGCGGCAAGTGTTGATTCTAAGTAAACTAGGAGTAAACTATACGTTATTTTAATGCACATCACCTCACTCTGGTGGAACGACTTTTCCGCCGACGAACTACAGCCGGCTCCGAATCTGCTTGAATGTATCGCTCGAACAGGGCTTGAAATCATCAAAATTTTCATAGCCGGCGGAATGCTGTAGAAACTAATTTTTTCAAGCAGGTCCCGAAATATTCTCCCAAAATAGGGTGGACGTGTTGAAGAAAAAAAAGATCAAATACCGAGATTGCCAACCGGCAACTGGACCCTGTCCCAAAAAATAAGATGCCAAAAATTACCACTTGTGCCAAATTGCCGCCGCGGGCATAAAAGGGTTAGTAATCAGCATTATCTATACCAAGAGTACATAATAGAATAAGAGTATGAAACTCTTACGCTACTATGTGTTAAACGTGCTTGACATGCTTGGGTCGTTAACTCGGGACCCTCTCCGAGAGTTTCGGGGGAGGGTCCCACTTAGCACTAATTACGTGCTTTCATATAAACGCGTGTCTGCTCTCTGATTCGCTAATTAGCTTAGGCTTACAGTAGCCATTTTATTAGTAATTTGTAATTAATTAATTATAACTTTAATTAGGTTAAAGTAATTAAAAAACTAATTCGACAACTTTGTAACATTTTTTCTGCTCTTTTTAATGGTACAAAAATTGTTGCGCAAAACAAAAATTCGTAGGAACGTAGTGTGCAACAATTTTTATACCATTAGAGCCATTAGATTTTATACCATTTTATACCAGAGCAGAAAAAATGGTACAAAGTTGTCAAATTAGTTTTTTAATTACTTTAACCTAATTAAAGTTGTAATTAATTAATTAATAAGTTGTAATTAAAAATTACTAATAACATGGCTACTGTAAGCCCAAGCCAATTAGCGAATCAGCGAGCAGACACGCGTTTATATGAAAGCACGTAATTAGTGCTAAGTGGGACCCCCCGAAACTCTCGGAGGGGGTCCCGAGTTAACGTCCCGAGCATGTCAAGCATGTTTAACACATAGTAGCGTAAGAGTTTCATACTCTTATTCTATTATGTACTCTTGCCTATACAAATATTTACAACCGTTTCTACGTTGGTCCGAAAGTTTGCACTAGTCTGTTGCAACATTGGCGCGGTTCCTCGTTCTGTCGCATGAACGACATCAAAGTTGTAATTGAAAAACATGTTTTATGACACAAAGCGTTTATTATAATATAATTAGCAACTTAAACTATGGTCCATGATTATGTATTAATCAGAGTCTATCTTCATTCAACCCGGTTGATCTACACGTGGAGATGTCCACATTGAATGACCTGGGCGACGGTGATACTGGAGCAGAGAAGTCACCCGGTCCGTGTTTCTGACTTTGAGATAAACCTACCACCTCCTTGAGACGTTTTCTGGTCTTCTGCGAGCAGACCACATGAACCATAAAATTCGTCGATGCATGTAGGGCAACCAAAAAATTGCTGACTTCTACCACATAGACAAATATTTTATTCGGGAAGGTGCCTGGTAAGCAGACTTCCATAATACTTAGAAAAATTGGTAGAAAGTAGCAGATGAGGAATTTACATACAATTAGCAGCAGCATTCGCTCAATGTTGAAACTGTCTCTTTGTGGTCGTCTTGTCAGAGCACGATGAACGCGAGTTCCAGTAACGGTGGCCAAAGACTGTTGCTGGCCAGTGTTCTGTATTTTTCCAACCATTTTAATTGTACAATACATCATTAGTGCACAGGGCAGAAAATGGACGAAAATTAGACTAAGAATAATTCTGTAGGTTACAAAATATGGTAATGACTGAAACGAAATTGTAGGCATTAGTAAATCATAATTTTCAGTTATTTTCTCGCCACCAAAATCGATTAAGCTTACTCTGCAGGTTACCACTTGATTTTCAAAAAAGCGTGGCAAAGAAAACAACAGTGACGCAATTATAATAGCAAGAAATGCCCAGTGCAGAGGTCTCTGATGACAAAGAACTCGATATCTGATTGGATGACAAAGAGCAATGTATCGAGAAATCGTTACCATAAAAATAGTCCAGATACCAGCTACCATGGACGCGTTTGTAAGAATGTAGAAAATGTGGGTAATTCGAACCCAGACCCCCACGACTGGGATACTGCCTCGAGCGACCAGCGAAGGAACGGAGTACATGATCCAGGAACAGGCTAGGATTAGGTTGTCGCAAATCAGCAAGAGAATAAATCCAGATCTGACTTGGGATTTGCGTCTGCATTTTCGCAGCAAAATAATTAAAGTAGAATTTCCAAACAGTCCCATCCACGTTACACAGCTAGCAATTCCAGTAGTTAATATAAGACGAAAAAGATGAATTTCGTAGGGTAATGTTTGCTCCAAACTATATTCAAGTTCGAAAGTCGTTAAATTTGGGGGAAACATTAAGTTGCAAAATAATGTTTTCAAATCAGATGTTTCCATTGTGCCAGTTGTTCTGAAGCAACAGGAAAAGTGTGACACATACTCAGCGCGTTAACATGAACACAGTGATGATTATAATTTTATGCTACGAGGAAGCAAAAGTGGTCTCTTCACTATTTAGTCGGTAGAGAGAGAAGAGGAAGAAAATAGCGTCATTAATCCAAGTTTCATTTTCCCATCAAATCAAGGCGCAAAGACGCTAACAACGCAACGCTAATTCACTCTTTTTAATTTTCTTTCCTTTCTCATTGTGTAAAGAGCTTTCGCGACAGCATGCAAGTTTTATCTAATTGAAGCCTTAATTGGATAATGTGCAACTTGTGATGATCATCGTGTGAATTCTAATTGGTTAAAGATTGAGTCACTTTGGTCACAATCAGAAACTAGGCCTTTTAGATTTGCAGAGACGCCTACAAGCAAGACTGTTCAGTGTAGCTTTTGTGATTGGCTAACTGCTGTCGAAATCATGTGGTGTTTGTGGGGGTGCGCAGTTTTCTAAATACTGTCCCAACCAAATACTGGACACTGAATATTAACTGGCAGTGACTAAATTAGCATTGTTATAAGTTAAGCCACACCACCCTCTCAGGTAATAGTGAAAACAAACAAGCTACCTCGTCCATAAAAATGTTATTATGTGGTTATGGAAACTGAAAACAGTGTTCACACTTCGAAATACGCATGAAAACTTCGACCATACCCAAAATGTATAAATGAGTACTATATCAATCATCATCGAGTTTTTAAATAGCGATAAGGTACTATGAATTCTGAATGTATGTAGTTGAAGGTCTAAAGTGGGCTGTGGAGTTGAGTATGATCATAAAGTATCTAACGCAAGACAAGAAAAATGCGGTTTTATGAACTTTCCTGAAGCTATTCCGTTACCCTAAGCCTTTTAGCACGTCATGATAACATGAGAATGAAAGCAGTCTTGTGATTTTTGCTTGTCGGGAGCATCGCCGCAGGTATAGCAAACATCATGACATTTTTTATTATTTTCCTATTTTCTTAAGCAAATAATAATTAATCATGGTTTAGAAATGGAGATGTGTTCAACCAAGAGTCGAAGGTCACTGAGAGGTCAATTTACACTCTGTCTATTTGAGGACCCCACACCACCACAAGTGGTAGAGTAATTTGGAAGCAATGTGATTGAGGTTATTTCCAGACATGTGCAGGAGGTAAAGTTGTGGGGGTGAACCGGCGGCCGACGGCGGCTCATTATGACAGCTTGCGAGTCTGCGTTCGTTCGGTTGAAGTGAAGCCTCCGATACTAAAGAAAGATTATAAGGGATCTGAGAATGGTCCGGCAAAAATACACAATATATACAATAAACTTTATTATGACGTGAATTGTAAAAACTTTAGCACGACATATTTTCGTAGAGGCAGTAAATACGTAGAAGTAGAAATAGAAGTCGTAAAGTACTCTATTAAGGCTAAAAGGCGTAAAAGGTGACGGGGGTAATATAGCATTAACCATTTTATGCCTGCGGCAGCCATTTGGCACAAGTGGTGATTTTTGGTATCTTATTTTTCGGGGCAGGGTCCAATTGCCGTTTGGCAATCTGGGCATTTGCTCCTTTTTTCTTCAGCACGTCTACCCTATTTTGGGAGAACATTTGAAAAATCTAGTTTCTATAGCATTCCGCCGACTAGTAGTAGTCCCATCTCTCTAGGTGCTCTCAGTAAAAATGGCAGCCAAAAATTTAAAATTGGTCATTTTGAGCCGATTTCCCCGAGAAGTCTTGGGCAGAAGAGGATTAATTGATGTGCAGGGCGGGGATCGAACCGCTGAGCTCTGGTTTAGAAGTAAAACGCTGTACCGATTGCACCACACCCACGGACATGGAGAATAGTTTAATTGCGCTGATTTCAACATTTCTGGGTTGCTGATGTTTAACATACTCCACTTGCTAATTGAAATTCGGCCTCGAATTTCCAGGAACTGCAGGTCGGGTCATCAAATCCAAGTACCATGTGGTCTAAGGGCGGCTCCCCGGCTGCCTCCTAACCCGAGGCCATATTATACTTCATTCTTCTTCAAAGCCGGGAGCCTTAACATCAAATCAAAGAACCATATAAAGCATTAACCATAACCCTTAGCACCACGAGGACCACCATAAACCAAATCATCTATCATGACCTGCAATTCCACCATTCCCAGGCATCACAAACGACTGCATCTCCTCAGAGCGGTAAGGCCACGGTACGGTCGCCAAATGTGAAAGGTTGAAATCAGGATCTGAAAGATGTGAAGAAAAGTATCCAGGGGATCGAACCGCCGAGTTTGCATTGGAAGTAGAACGCTCTACCACTTACGCCACATCCCCGGACAGGGAGACTGGATTAGTACACTGATTTCAATCTTTCTGGGTTGCTGACATTTAACACAGCAATATTAAATTAATACACTGATTTCAACTTTTCTGGGTTGGGTCGCTGATATTTAGTATATTAGTTGAACAATGTTTTTTTATTCCGGCTAGAGCCGGAATACCTAATACGGGAACATAGCATGTTTTGTGTACATTTCTGTACTGGGCTTGGAAAATGCCCTATGTTTAACGTGTGTCTAGCTATGTATCATTTTTTGCATTCAAAATATGCAAATTAGGTTACGAAAGTTAAGCTGTTGTTAGTTTACAACAGTTTGTTGTGGCCAGAAAAAATGGTTAATGGTGAAATGAGAACTGAACTGGCCCGGACCGCACCCAATTTTTTCCTATCTCGGCCTTGCCCGGTCCGTTCCACCGCACGCCCGGCCCAGGCCGGCGGGCCTGAGCGAACTCCAGTGAACTGCTCTGCTGAACTCCCCTTTGAGAGCTCTTTAATCCAGTTGTATTCAATAAAGAGCTGTTTCATTTACTCAGTTTTTAAATATTTGAAGGATTTTGTCTCTTCGCATTTCTACACTGCTAGGTCCTTAACAGATTCAGTAATGCCGAAGTTATCGTTGTTTCAGTATCCGATTTTAGTTTCAGATTCAGTCGTTGGACCAAAAAACTTTCAGCCTAAGTTTAAGTTTAGTCGGCAATTCAAAAAGCTGTCCTGCAGTAACATTAAAAATCCCTGCTTAAAACCTTCAAATTTCACGTCGCAAATTGAGATGAGCTAAGCAGAGGTTAGTAACAATGCAGTGACTTTTATTAGTGGTATATTTAGTACATGGAATGTTTTTCATCGTGTTGTCTTAATTGGAAAAATTTTGTATAATTTCAGAACATTGACAAACTTTAGGATATGTTATGATGCTGATTTTAACGAACCTTAAACCAAATAACTGGTACACTGCCACAGTAGTGTCGACTTTTATCAAGCCCGGTCACACTTCTATTTACCAATTTTCTGCTTGAATAGAAATAGTATTGGTAGTTGCAGTACTGTAGTCAATCAAATACCAGTACCAAACCTTAACATATATTAACCAAGAAAATTTGCGCAAACAATTCTCGGTAGAGGAATCTTGCCCTTTTTGGGCACTACTTGTTAACCATCTTCTGCCCAAGACTTCTCGGGGGAAATCGGCTCAAAATTACTAATTTTACATTTTTGGATGCCACGATTTACTGAGAGCAGCTAGAGAGATGGGACTACCACCAATCGATAGAGAATTAAATTTTCTACTTATTTGAACCTAACCTTTTTGTCTCCGACGTATCTACAAAATGTTAGAAGCTGCCAAAGTCAGGAAAAGTACGAATTTTGCTAAACTTTCATTGCAGAAAAGCAATAAATTGATTTCTAGCGGCAAGTGTTGATTCTAAGATGGAGAAACTATACGTTATTTTAATGCACATCACCTCCCGCATCATCTGGTAGAACGACTTTTCCGCCGACGAACTACAGCCGGCACCGGATCTGCTTGAATGCAGCGCTCGAACAGGGCTTGAAATCATCAAAATTTTCATAGCCGGCGGAATGCTGTAGAAACTAGTTTTTTCAAGCAGGGCCCGAAATATTCTCCCAAAATAGGGTGGACGTGTTGAAGAAAAAAAGGATCAAACACCGAGATTGCCAACCGGCAACTGGACCCTATCCCAAAAAATAAGATAATCAAAAATTACCACTGGTGCCAAATTGCCGCCGCGGGCATAAAAGGGTTAATAATCAGCATTACCTATACAAATAATTACAACCGTTTCTACTTTGGTCCGAAAGTTTTCACTAGTCTCTTACAACATTGGCGCGGTGCCTGGTATGTCGCATGAACGACATCAAAGTTGTAATTGAAAAACATGTTTTATGACACAAAGCGTTTATTATAATATAATTAGCAACTTAAACTATGGTCCATGATTATGTATTAATCAGAGTCTATCTTCATTCAACCCAGTTGATCTACACGTGGAGATGTCCACATTGAATGACCTGGGCGACGGTGATACTGGAGCAGAGAAGTCACCCGGTCCGTGTTTCTGACTTTGAGATAAACCTACCACCTCCTTGAGACGTTTTCTTGTCTTGTGTGAACAGGCCACATGAACCATAAAATTCGTCGATGCATGTAGGGCAACCAAAAAATTGCTGACTTCTACCACATAGATAAATATTTTATTCGGGAAGGTGCCTGGTAAGCAGACTTCCATAATACTTAGAAAAATTGGTAGAAAGTAGCAGATGAGGAATTTACATACAATTAGCAGCAGCATTCGCTCAATGTTGAAACTGTCTCTTTGTGGTCGTCTTGTCAGAGCACGATGAACGCGAGTTCCAGTAACGGTGGCCAAAGACTGTTGCTGGCCAGTGTTCTGTATTTTTCCAACCATTTTAATTGTACAATACATCATTAGTGCACAGGGCAGAAAATGGACGAAAATTAGGCTAAGAATAATTCTGTAGGTTATAAAATATGGTAATGACTGGAACGAAATTGTAGGCATTAGTAAATCATAATTTTCCGTTATTTTCTCGCCGCCAAAATCGACTAAGCTTACTCTGCAGGTTACCACTTGATTTTCAAAAAAGCGTGGTAAAGAAAACAACAGTGACGCAATTATAATTGCAAGAAATGCCCAGTGCAGAGGTCTCTGATGACAAAGAACTCGATATCTGATTGGATGACAAAGAGCGATGTATCGAGAAATCGTTACCATAAAAATAGTCCAGATACCAGCTACCATGGACGCGTTTGTGAGAATGTAGAAAATGTGCGTGATTCGAACCCAGACCCCCACGACTGGGATACTGCCTCGAGCGACCAGCGAAGGAACGGAATACATGATCCAGGAACAGGCTAGAATTAGGTTGTCGCAAATCAGCAAGAGAATAAATCCGGACCTGACTTGGGATCTACGTCTGCACTTTCGCAGTAAAAAGATTAAAGCAGAATTTCCAATTAGTCCCATCCAGGCTACACAACTGGCAATCCCAGTAGTTAGTATTAACCGAAAAAGATGAATTTCGTGGGGTAATGTTTGCTCCAATATATATTCTAGTTGGAAGGTGGTTAAATTCGGGGGAAACATCAAGTTGCAAAACACTTTTTTCAAATCAGTTGTTCCCATTGCTCTGAAGAAAACTAAAATTGTGAATGTCAAAGTGTTGAAGTTCTACATAAGCTGCTGATCATAATTTAATCATAAGTTGCGAAAGCTGTTCAGTTGGTAGAGAGTTAGAGAGAAGAGAATTAAGGTTCCATTTTCCTTAAAAACACGGCGCAGCGAAGTTAACATCTGAACGATAGTTTAATTTGCTTCTTTCTTTTCTTTTTCTACAAAAGAACTTTCACGAAAGCAAGCAGGGTTTGTCTAATTGAAACTCAAGCCTTTAATTGAATAATGTACAACTTGTGACGGTCATCATGTGAGTTCTAATTGTTCAAAGATTGAGTCACTTAGGTTGTTATCAATTAGAAACTAGACTTTTTAGATTTTCTAGGACGCCTTCAAGCAAAATAACATTTTCTGCGCGGCTATGGTAATTGGCTAACTTCTGGCAAAATCATGTCGTGTTTGTGGGGTGAGTTAATTTCTAACTAACGAAATTCTAACTACAGTAGATATACCGAGTATGATCATAAAGAACTTATGTAACACAATGCAAGAAAAAAATGCGCTTTTGTGATCACTGACTTCATAATGTAATAGCTTCAATGAAGCAATTCCGTTACCTTAAGCCTTTCCGCACGTCATGACATGTGTAAGCCATCTGTAGCGCTTCTACCAGGGCTGGTGGATCAGGAAGAAACCAAGGACAAGCCCGAACGGGAGGCGTCAGGCACCCTCGTACCCACGAAACCAGGACCTAGAAGAGAGAAGGGAAGAGGGAGGTTCAGCTTTTCACTCACCATTGAAAGTAAGGAATTGGTCCCGCCGGGGATCGAACCACGGCCCTTCTGCTCTAGAGTCAGACATGCTAAACCACTACACCACGGGACCATCAGCTGAACTCCCATTGCAGGCTTATCAATCTTTCCTATGCCTGCTTCCCTTACATCTCCCCCGGGTTTCTAGAAGACGCGTCCCGCGGCTTACTCAACTCGGAATCGAACCGAGAGCGCATCCAGCGCAGGGCATTCTGAGCCCAAGGGATACGTGTTCCCCCGACACACGTTCCAGACCCCTTTAGATCCAACCAACCAGAAGCAACTACTGAGGGACCGGAGACAGGAGTCCAATCCGGGTCCTGAGGCAGCCTCGACACATGTAGCGCTTCTACCAGGGCTGGTGGATCAGGAAGAAACCAAGGACAAGCCCGAACGGGAGGCGTCAGGCACCCTCGTACCGACGAAACCAGGACCTAGAAGAGAGAAGGGAAGAGGGAGGTTCAGCTTTTCACTCACCATTGAAAGTAAAGAATTGGTCCCGCCGGGGATCGAACCACGGCCCTTCTGCTCTAGAGTCAGACATGCTAAACCACTACACCACGGGACCATCAGCTGAACTCCCATTGCAGGCTTATCAATCTTTCCTATGCCTGCTTCCCTTACACATCTTGTGATTTCTGCGCGCGCTTGCTGATCTGGGGGCAGGTTTAGCAAAGCATTATGTATACTGTATCATGGCATTTACTATTTGTCTTTTTTAAACAAAGATATAAGTATAGAGTTCTGTTCAACCAAGTGTTTATAATAGACTGATTGTAGACTCTTGGTTCGACTAACCTGATGTAGTATGTATGTACTCTGGCTTCATCAATGGAAAGCCATTATTTTTAACATTTAAAAATCACCTAACTACTACTGTAGGGCAGAGGAGACACTGCAGCAAAATACAGTTGGTTTTAGCTAACATAAAAGTTGCCTTTCGCAGAGGAAAAGTTGACATGCGATGAGTATATAGGGGGGGGGGTTTCAGAAACTGGTTTGATTTTAGTATGTTAGACTTCCTTTCTTCCGTTGTGTCGAAAAATCAGCTTGAAGAATTCCAGATTTTCGGCTGCGATAGTTATGCAAATGAACAAATAAGAACTGTATGAGTGACGGTATACGGATTTCTTAATACAGTATATATATATATATATATATATTCATAAAAGCACTACATCTGAAGTTGGAATGTTATTTTGAACGCAAACCTTGAATCAAACGTGTATTATGATATAGATACAAACAGTTCTATGCCACGTATTGGCGGAAGCACGCCTTTTGGATCAATGCCGATGCGATAAACTATACTGCAAACAGTATCTACTTCTACCATCTCTAATGCAATCGCACGATAGCAGCACTAACAATAAACTCATCTGATAGAAGCCTTTTCTGCGTAGCCGGCACACAACTTTTCAAAAAGTTCAACACCAAACCTTCCAACAACACTTTTGCATACAACTTTTGCTTGTTTAGTATATATGTTGTGCGAAACGTTGAATTTTGCGCAATGTTAACATTTCGCAAAGATTCTGCCAAATGTTAACATTTCGCAAGGGCTCTTGCAAAATGTTAACATTTGGCAACTTGACTTGCGAAATGTTAACATTTGGCAACTTAACTTGCGAAATGTTAACATTTGGCAAAATTTCCTGCTAAATTTAAAATTTAGCAATTCGAAATTGCCAAATGTTGAATTTTATGTGAAAGTTAAAAGAAGTTTCGATATATATGCCTTCTTTTGAAAAATTGGAAAAATTTTATGACAAAAATCTTTGGGATATTGTCGTTGTCTGGTGTGAATTTCACGCAATTTATTGCATTTCTGAAATTATGTGAGAAGGGTCAATTCGTGGGGGGTTAGAGTGTTGGCCTTCACTGCAATGAGTGTGACTCTTGTCATACTCTTATCATTATGTACTATTGATATTATTAAATAAATTTGAGTAGGTGACGGACGGACGGTTCAAAAGAAGGCATTTATAAACTTGTTTTAGATACCTTTTCACGTAAAATTCAACATTTTGCAATCTACAATTGCTAAATTTTAAATTTAGCAAGAAATTTTGCCAAATGTTAACCTTTCGCAAGTTATGTTGCCAAATGTTAACATTTTGCAAGAGCCCTTGCGAAATGTTAACATTTGGCAGAATCTTTGCGAAATGTTAACATTGCGCAAAATTCAACATTTCGCACAACATATACATAATATGAACAAAGGGTTTCTAGTGTTGACACCGACCTATTAATTATAATTGCAAAGGCTACTTAAAGCGTTAAAGCGGATAAGATTTTAAGTTGTGTTTAAACTTCATTTCTAAATTAACTGGACTTAGCAGCCGTCCTGAGTCCGCTGACTGAACCCATCACTGATATTTGAGAGTGACTAACCGACCGTTTCATGCTGCCCAAACAAAACCATTCAATAGGTTTCTTACGTCCAGCTGTATGCAAGGTCTAATATGATATATAAAGTAACAAATGATAGTTTAAACGTTTAAATGGGTGATTCGATCCTATGCAACGCGATAGGCGGCTGCCAATTCAGAAACCATCAAATCCTAAGCAAAGCTATAACCTCTTTAATCTGCCTGGCACCTCCTTCGGCTGCCTTATCTTAAGCGATCTCGTCACATTTGACTCTGTCTCAACAATCTCACACTTTGTCTACTGGTCTCTGACACCAAAAGCTTCTGATGCGATTGATCTCTGATGCAATCACAGCTTAGGAAACTGATCTCATCTCTGTGTCTCAAAACGATCTCAGCTCAAAACAGACGAGGACCGATACGATGCAAGTTTTGTGGGCTCGGCTCACACGAGACTTCCGAAGGAGATGGTTGAACTGGATGTCAGGAGCCCAGGATGAAGCATCGTCCTAAGCTATATGTAACGCTAAGTTTACTACAATATCCTATGCAATTAATTTTAATTTACATAAAGTCTTAGTTTTTGAAATCAACTAGGGTAGAATGGTTGAGTAGCAATGTTTGTTGATACTCCCAGTACTCACACAGTACCAAGCTTCGACTGAGGTGGCACCATGCTCTTGTGCGGTAATGATCTAGTAATTTTCAACATTATTGAATATAGGTAGCATCACCTTTATCGGGGCGCATTTTTTGCTTGTAGGATTTTATACTTAGCCAAGCAGGCAGTCAAAACATCGTTTGCATCGCAGACAAAAGAAATGCTTATGGAATCACACAACGACAACTTAAGGAAATGATGATAATTTCTGGTCAGAGAATCCTACCCCAAAGCTTAAGAATCCATGCCAAATATTAAAATGTTAAACTCTGATATCATGCATGTTCATTATTCGTTACTGTATATATGTTTGTATGTGTGTTCATATTTTACGCTGCCCTACCACATTGGCCCAACCAGGAAGCCGCTTTTGATACATCAGATCTGGCGCCAGCCGGTCCGGTGCCAATTCTAGCTGTTTCCCCCCTCATGTCAACAATTTTCCGAGAGTTAAGGGACGGCCGCCTTTGGGTGGATCTGCCGAGGTGCGTTCATCACACAGACGGTGATGGACAAATCTCCATCCTTGCGAAACGCCTCGGGTAATTCTTAAAGACAATTATTCGGTGTCAGCTCAACCCCAGTCAAATTTCTAAATTAACCTCACGCTGACACTACTCCTAACCGGTGTAAGACCTACTGGAATGGGGCGTACAGAAAAACACGTTTAAATATTGCGAATGACGAAGTACAATTTTGATACTGGCTGATCCAACGATGCACTCAAAATCAGATTTTCAATAAATGACCAATTATAGGTTCTTTTGACCTTCGATATAAATCATTCCATTACATATGCCAAAAACATTGGTAGTTTCTTCAAATGTCGACATGACTTAGACTTAAAAAAAGCTGCTTGCTTTCTGCCAAGCAGCGGAGCAGATTTTGCTAAGAATATGCACCCATAAAAAGTCACCAACCTTAACTAACACACTTGCTATGACGTATGTAATAAATATCGGATTGTAACTTAAAATTTTTCCCTATTATTTTGGGAAAATTATTTTGTGTTCTTATCTAGCAGTCAGTGAACCACCAAATAATACTGCTTTTATATTTTTTACAGTTTAGAGCGTCAGTTTTTGGAGGTCTGATTACCGTTCATATTCTATGCCAAGATAGCTAGGGAAACCCAGCTATAAAGTAAAGTTCGGCGGTTCTACCGGGCTGATGGCTAAGAAGAAGCCGAGGAAAGACAGTGACTAAAGTTCGTACAGTCTGAGGTTCGAATCCGTACTGCCACAAATCACAAAATCCACTTGAGTATATAAGGGAGTAAGCACATACCGGTTTGCCGTGGGC
>JASAND010013162.1:0-12235 GCA_030248195.1 Trissonchulus latispiculum
AGTTACGTATTGCTGACGGATGGAGGTCGACCAGGACAGGGCAGTACCGTCTCAGTAGGGTGACCACACCGGTACATTTCACTAAGTGTAAATGTGTAGCCTTCTGTACTGGCTTCAATGGTTTGCCCAGCTCGCCGGCAAGTAAAAATGTGGGAGTGACTCTCTGGTTTAAGGCTTCCTACATCCAGTGTGGATAACCCCGATGCGGTCGGAGTTTTGTCTGTGGAGAGGCCTCGCGACAGCTCACCAGCTAACTGGCGGGAATTGAGTACCTACCTACCTGAGTTAGAATACACTTGTGTGATGGCATGTGATAGCATATACGCATGGTTTGTCCTTTTCCTTTGTTTAGGTTAATAGACTAAGACTGATTAATATAATGTGTCGAACTACGCCAAGCGTCAGCGCGCCAAACTGTGGGTCGACGCCTGTCCGATACGAGTAGTAACACCAGTCTAAGGGCCTTTTCGCGAATGAGTTAAACTAGTTAAAATTAACTCGATCATTTTCGGAATGGGTTAAAAGTTAAATTTAAGTCGCCGAGTTAAGCAGAGTTAAAATTTTTAACCCTTCGCTCATTCGCAAAAAGAGTTGAAAATTAACTCTTTTAACTCTACTCTGTTCGTGAATGACACGTGGAGTTAAAAGCCTGCAAAGTTAAATTGAACTCTACCCTTTTCATGAATGGGTTAAATTTTACTCGTTTAACTCGCTGACGGCATTTTACATTGAATTTTAACCCGCGTCTCAGCACGCGGGTTGAACGAGTTAAAATCTTCTATACTTTACATTGTTATGACCAGGTTTTGTGCGCGCAATAAAGCCTTAAGTACGACAAGATAATCCAACCAATGAAAGTGCAACTCATAATTTCATTGGATGGTTAATAATGCTTCAAAATTACTTAAGCATTTGCCAATATTCTGCTGAATTGATTACGCTAATGCAACGGAATATTCTACTTAATAAAATAAAAATAAATGGAACAAAATGTTTTAAACATGGTGCATTGTTAGAAAGAATAATTAAATAAAATTACTTGGGGTCTTTTCCAGATTACCCCCACCACTCAAAGTTCTTAAAACTCGACCAAATGAGTTGAAATTTGGTGTGGGTATGTTTTCGACCACGCTGAGTTCAAATATCGCAAAATTTTTCGATTTCGCGAAATTGGATTTTTTTTATTTTTTTTCGATTTCTAAGGGTAACCGAAAAATTTTTTGTCATCGATTTTTCTGAAAAGTTGTATATAGGGATTTCCTGGGTCCCAGAACATGAATCTGAAGTCCGTTTTTCGATTCAGCTTTTCGTTAGTTCAGCATAAGCTTACAACTTAAGCTTAAACTTTATCATATCAAGCTAACGAAAAGCTGAATCAAAAAACGGACTTCACATTCGTGTTCTGCGGCCCAAAAAAACCCTATATACAACTTTTCAGAAAAATCGAAGACAAAAAATTTTTCGGTTACCCTTAGAAATCGAAGAAAAATCGAAAAAAAATCGAATTACGCGAAATCGAAAATTTTTGCGATATTTGAACTCAGCGTGGTCGAAAACATACCCACACCAAATTTCAGCTCATTTGGTCGAGTTTTAAGAACTTTGAGTGGTGGGGGGGTAATCTGGAAAAGACCCATTACTTGAATTAAAATATTTAATTATAATTATAAATAAGCTCCATATTATTTTTGTAAGTTATTTAACTCCACTTTATGAATGCAAATTTGAAGAAGTATGTATGAGAACTGGCAACGTGAAAAGCCGAGTCAACGGGACACTAACAACTAACCGAAAGCTCAACTTTTTTCAAAAATGGGTAACTTAAAGCGCCAATTTCGCCATGAAAATTACTGTAAACTTTAAAAAATGTGAGCCTTTAGACTTCATGAAAGGACATCTAGACAAAATGTTACGCGAACTTAGCTGCAACTGGTAATGCTCATAAGAGTTACAGTATAGTATCAATTGTCATTCTGTGATTCTAAGGGCAACCATTTCAATTCAAATTTGAAATCTCTACTGAATTTTAGTAAACAAACATTTTTCTATTTAATTTTGCTGCCTCTACCTGTTTTAATATTAAAGTTAAGTTGAAACTGACCAAAATTGGAGTCTCTTGCGCTCCCCCCCAGGCATAACTTTTTATTTTTTGATCAATAACTTTGAAATTTGGTATGGGAGCATACTGGAGACTTATGAATTCCAAAATTTAAAAATTTAGAAATTTTAAAAAATTTTAAACATTTTTAAATTTTTGTTTGATAAGGGGGGACTTAAGTGAACCAAAAAATTTTTTGAAAACATTTTACTGAAAACTTGCATAGGGGGATTTTCAGGGGCGCTGAGCACGAATCTGAAAACCGTTTTTTCGATTCAGCTTTTCGTTAGCTCAGTATAAGCTTCCATGTTAAGCTTACAACTTTAACTGTACAAGTTTTCAGCAAAATTTCTAATTTCAAAATAAAGTTTTAGCGAAAAATTTGCATTTTTAAGGTACATAATCTGGCATAATACATTTATCTAGCTATATCCAATTTTTTCTTCAATTGAGTCTAATTTTAAGTTAAACTATGATTTCTTATTTTTAGATATTTTCAGATAAGTTAGGAAAACGTTATCCGTAAAAGTAAATTCACAGCCGCCTGGAACCAGGCAGTGTCACCAGCATACCTGCCAGCAGCGAACGCAGCGGATGACTTGTCCGACTGAAGAGGAGACACACTCATTGTATGTATATATCCTTTTCCATCCTTGGATCGGTAGCTGTTTTAACTGTATCTTATCTTTTGCATATAGAGCCTATATATGCTGCTATCTTTAAATGTTGAGTAAGCCTTTTATTTTATTGTTTTAGCGGCTTCTATTTCCTGTATGTGACACATAGCAACTTTTAAAATGCATATATGGCCACTTGTGCACTCTAATTGGAAGATGAACGGCTGTTGAACGACTGATTTTGGAAAGTGTTGACCTCACCTGTAATCTATTTGAATCTGGCCCTCATCTGTTTACCTATGCCATTAATCGTAATAATTCTTTTGTTGTCGAGCTTACCTAAAAGTTGTTTTAGATGCACATGATTTAGTGTATTTCCATGGTAGTAGTGTTGGGCGTTGGCCGGTGCGGCCAATGCCCGGCCAAGCCATTGATCGTTGGCCGAGAGTTTCTGGGCCAATTGGCTTGGCCGGCCATTGGCCGTTGGCCGGCCAATTGGCCATTGGCTTTTTGCTGTCCGTTGGGTCGTTGGCCTAGCTTAGACGTATTGATTTTCACATCTACACTTTCAGAGAACTGGTTTTCTTGTGCGCTTTTTCTACGGTTTACGTTATGTTAAGAGTTTGCAGGTAAAAAAATAATATGCGGAAATGTACGGCATGATAGCAAAGTAATAAAATTTTGGAGACCGACTTGACCCATTTCTTTAATTTATCACTGCAACGTAATGCCCACGGCAGCATACATGTAGCGACGAATATTATTATTCCATAATACGGACAAAAGTGTTGTAAGCTTTAGGCTTATTGTACCCACGTTAGCATAATGTATCAACGAATATTCTTATTCCATATATGATACATACATAGCAGTGTGAGAATACCTCATCCGAAAATTTGCCGGACAATTGGCTCCAACTTTGTCCAAGAAAAACAGCAAAAATTTTAGCAATGTTTCGGGGTTTTCAGGAAACATTCCCATCTGGGCTTCAAAACTGCATGTTGGTCACCCGTTGGTCGGTAATTGGCCGTTGGCCGCTGGCTGTTGGCCGGCCATAGGCCAACGAACGGCCAATTGGCCGTTGGCCGTTGGCTGTTGGCCGGCCGAAGACCAAAGTCCGGCCAAGCCACTTGGCTTGGCCGACGAAAAATCCGGCCAACGCCCAACACTACATTAGAACCTCAAGCTGGACCCACAATTGAAAGATTGTATTTAGTTTGTATGTTCCTAGTAAACGTGCTCCTACGTTATTAGGGCTATGCTTATCGTTTCCTTATTTCAGAACTGGATAAACCGTTGAAGTTGACTGTCTCTGGCAACGAATTCGAAATAAAGACGAATTGGTTAGTTGTTGAAATGCTTTCCACCCGAAAAGCTGAAGCTGTTAGGCATAGCCAGTGTCGGTCTCAGTTGTATGGACTTTAGTTTGTTCGATAACTTTATGCGAGCTTTGCAAAAGGTAGACTTTCTACAAAAAATTTATTTGGTGGTTTCGTTTTGATGTTTTTGACATTTCAGAAAACACATTGAAAAGCTATTATTCAGAAGAACTGGTCCCATTCCATCCGCGAATTTCACTAGAGAACTTGACTCGACAACACCCATATATTTTTAAACGTACTCGCATCACGGGGTCGAGCCTGGCACATTTACAGCGTAGTTTAGCTACTAGACTCGACGACTCGACAAAGTGTTATGAAACTGCCCCCTGCTGTTCAGGAGAAATTCGTCGAAAAACTGATGCGCCGCCTTTACAGCAAAACGAAAATGACGACCCGTGGAATTATCGTGAGAGTGATGGCAGCTCCTCGTCGGAAGATAACAGGTCGTTGGTCAGCTTCAAGACCAAAGCTGAGTCCACTTTACTCTGAGATCCACCTAAGTTTGGAAAAAAGCTAGGAACGGTGGTACCCACCCTTTGGTTAGAAGAATGTTTTGAAACGGCATTCTTTTAACTAATGACTAAGTTCGACTTAGGAGCGCTCCGAAGTTTAGCTTCCTATCTTAAAACGTTCCCCTGATTGCTGTACAAAGATAAGCTAAGGCCACGTAGGTAAAAGCATGCACTCAAGTTAACGTGTAGCTCTTTGAGCCTTTAAAAGAGATCCAGAACCCAGGTCCCAAATCTCTTGTTCTTGTGTGAAAACTGTTCGCTGTTGCTTTCCTATTGGTCTTGAGAACACCGGCAATTTCGTGATTGCAAGTTGTTTTTGAAAACATCAACGTTATTTAGTTTTATTTTTGGGTCTCTTGCGCAATTTTCTTTTTTTTGCTTTTTTGACCAATAACTTTGAAATCTTGTATGGGTGCATATAGAAGGATGATGAATTCAAAAATTCAAAAATTTTAAAATTTTAAAAATTTTAAAAATTAAATTTTATTTTGGTAAGGGGGACCAAGGTGGACCGAAAAAGTTTTTGAAAAAATTTTTGCTGAAAACGTGCATACAGGGGTTTACAGGGCTGCTGAGCACGAATCCGAAATCCGTTTTTCGATAAAGCTTTTTGTTAGCTCAGGATAAGCTTACATCTTAAGCTTATAACTTGAGCTTATTTTAAGCTAACGAAAAGCGTTATCGAAAAACTGATTTCGGATTCGTGCTCAGCACGCCTGAAAACCCCTGTATGCAGGTTTTCAGCAAAAATTTTTTCAAAAAATTTTTCGGTCCCCCTAGGTCCCCCTTTATCAAAATAAAATTTAATTTTTTTTAAAATTTTTTAAAATTTTAAAATTTTTGAATTTTTGAATTCATCAGCCTCTAGTATGCACCCATACAAAATTTCAAAGTTATTGGTCAAAAAAATCAAAAGTTAGGGCTGGGGGGGAATTGCGCAAGAGACCCTTATTTTTTGCGAAACAATTGGAAAATCAAAGAATCACAAACAAAACAAAGATTAATGTGAACATGCATTAATAGAATGATGTAGTGGTATAGAACTTATGCAACAGATTTAAACTACAAAATTAATTTAATTGTGTGAGATCTCTGGGCAAAAACTTGGCTATTGTGGCAAAAACTTGGCCATTGTCGCAGGAGTGGTGTTGGGAATCAACCACAGTCAGGCCTCGCGCAAGACTACCATGTCTGCTAGCCTGGTGCAGTTGGAAACTCAAACGGACCTACTTACCCAAGAAACCCCTTGCTTACCCCACCCTGGGTACTTACCTCTACCCTCTGAAAACGCAAGGGTGGAGACCATTCACTGCTCAGACCAAGCTGGTTATGTCAACGTGTTGTCTAACGTATATGTAAGCAGTGTGATCGTGCAACATTTCTAACTCAGGTTGTGTCGGTTGCATAGCGCTGCTGACTTAAACTGTTGGCTGATGTTTCTGCAGCTGATTTCAACTTTGGTGATTGGCAGGTAGGTGATTAAATCCCAAGAAAATTGATTAAGGGGGGGTCGCCAGGTACCAAATTTTATAGTCACCGATTTCGCTCATTTTTGGGTATAATATACCCCCATATGTGTCCAAAAACAAGACAAATTTTTAGAGTCCAGGGTCAATCCAGTCTAGAGATATTGAAGTTAAACCTCAACAATTTAGTATTTACGTTAGTATGCCTTGCTGAGGGCTTCGAAGTCGCGTACAAGTGGGATGACAAGAGACTGTGGCATGACAAATACATCAATTTAAGGGTGTGGGTAAAACCCGGCCCCGGCTCCGGCCCCGGCCCCGGCGCACCTGGGTAAAACACGGCCCCGGCCCCGGCGCATGCATTTGTTTTAGGTGGGTAAAACACGGCCCCGGCCCCGGCCCCGGCGCAGGGTAAAACCCGGCCCCAATGTTTAGAAAACCCGGCGCAATTAAACACGTGCATATACGAGTGTATTATGCATGCAAATACAGAATACATTGTATTTGCGTATCACTTACGATAATGCAAACAGTATACATAATCCGTTGCGTTGCCGAAAATTACGCATTGTTTTTGTTTTCATTATGATTTTTTTCACAGTTAAGTCAAGCAGTTACATATTCTTCTTATACATTGCGTTTAATGAAACATTTGCATTTAACGAAATAAATGCACAGCAAGTTTTGAATTTATTTATACCATACATCACGACGTTTTAAAACAATTTGAAACTATTTAGAAACACTAAGTACCTAATTTAAAAAGCATTCAAGAAATTTTGCTGACATTACACAAAATAAAGAAAATGGCGATAAATTTCAATTTTAACATTCAAAAACTATTAACTTGTAAAGTTTACTATAAGACATGCCAAAATTTTCCTGTTCTCCTTGATGTCCCCTTTGGAAAACGTAAAACTTAAATTTTTGCAACTTTAGAAATGTCTTAGGAAAATTAATAATATTGGATAATTTTAAGCTTTTTAATCGGTTCTTACAAAATATACTTCATATATTTCAAAATTATTTATTTTCATAAGTACCAACCATGAATTAATACAAAATGGCTAGAAAAGGTTGCGTAACACACTGCAAAGTATAAAACTCAACTCATAAACTACGCCTTAAATCTTTACACATATGCGTAATTACCCACACACCTCTGTTGTACTGCATAAGAATTTACGCTATAAGTGCGCCGGGCTAAGTGCGCCGGGTTTTACCCATTTATTAAACTCTGTGTGCGCCGGACTGGGGCCGGGGCCGGGTTTTACCCATGTGCGCCGGGGCCGGGGCCGGGGCCGGAGCCGGGTTTTACCCAGACCCCAATTTAAAGCCTTTACCTGTAGGTGTTTATTACCGCATAAATTACAGTGACAAGCTAAGCAACGAGCGAGACACGGCGTTTGGACGATTTGGTAAAGCTTATTTCGTCTTTGCTGTCATTTGCTTCAAACTTTAACTCGCTCTAACTTTCTCATACTGCTTTATAGAGACTTGGCGCAAGAAGATAAAATGTTCAGGACATCGAGAGCTTCAATTTGATATAAAATATGTCTATATTTGAAAAAGTTGAAAATTTGACATTTTTTTTGCTCATAGGTGTCCGCCATGCTATCTGGGGTTATTCTAGTGGGGGGGGGGGGTGGGGGGCCCCCCCCATAAACACCCTTCCCCCCCAAAAATCGTTCCCCCCCAAAAATCGCCCCCCCCCCCAAAAAAAGTGGGTGCCCCTTTTGGTACCAACTTTTGCCCTGAAAAAATCGCTCAGAAGGCCAAATTTTCAAAAATTTTCCGGCTTCGCCGGAGATTTTTACTCAATTTTTGCCCTTTTCAACACTAAATCTGCTTATTTTTGCTATGAAAATCAACTTTTATAGTATATGCCAGAAAAATAGCGCTATTTTTAGCATATTTTTCGAAAAATTTTCGCCCCCCCCCCAAAAATTCCTTGCCCCTCGGACCTTTGGGGGGGCCCCAAACCCCCCCAAGAAAAAAATCCCTAGAATAAGCCCAGTGCTATCGTAATATGTCACCAGAGGAAAACACAGGCTATTGGCATGAAATTTCACATAAGCGTAGGTTTTATCCCAGTCTATTAGCATGCCAAATTTTATCATAGGGGTCGCGGTAGCGACCCCTATAATATGAGTGAAAATGGTCGAATGACCGTGTAAAACAAGGCTGCGCAGAAGCTGCGCAGATTCCTGCGCAGATCCTGCGCAGATTATGTGCGCAAAAAATTGTACGTGTCCAGTTTGGTATATTCCTGAAGTTTCATCCCCGTACCACTTTCCGTTAAAAAGTTATGCCAAAAATCGCTTACGAGAGTGATGTTTTTTTCCGGTTCTCCGCTTTGACGTCTGGTAAGGGGGTTTTGTAGCTTTAATAACAACAGATAGAAAAATTTTTGCCTATGAAAACCATATATATTCTTGGAGTACGCAACAAAAATAAGCCGGTAGGCTAGTTTTTATGCCTCCCAGAGCCGGAAAAAATTTTTGGCGGGTGGCCAAAATCGGCCAAAACGCTAAAATGGCCAAAAAGTATGCTTCAAAGGCGCCGTAATAAGTCAGACTGGGCTATATATGGGGCAATACTGCCTATGTAGCTGAATAGGACACATATCAGGGTCGTTCAATTGCTATATGATTTTCCGGCCCTGATCGTAATTTTTGGGTACTGGCCTGCCAAAGTTGGTGAATTTTGGGTCCAACTTTGAACTTGGTTTTTTCGCTTATTTTACGACCTGGAAGGCTCAAATCTTGGATACAAAGGTTTTTGCGCCTAGCTCATTTCCGGTGTCCGTTTTGCCGCCCGACTCATCCATCTTGCTGGGCTGGTTCCACTTTGCCGTCTGGAGGGTCATGTCGGCAACCGTTTCCTGGAGGTCCATACTAGGCTCTACTTGGCCTCTCAAAACTTTCTCTATAGGGGTTTTCTGGTGCGCTCAGCTCATTTCCGGTGTCCGTTTTGCTGTACAACGCACCCATTTTGCTGGGCTGGCTCCACTTGACCGTCTGAGGGGTCAGGTCGGTGAGGGGTCAGGTGGTCCAAAATAAAATTTTCAAAAGTGGTCAAATTTGGTATCAAATGAAAGCCCTAAGCGAGCTGAGCGACTTTTGTCATAGAACTGCATGCTCAAAGTGGCTGTAGAGTGCTGTGGTGGGGTTGGGTGGAAACTTAGGCGATTTTGGGTCAAAAATGAAATTTTCAAAAGTGGTCAGATTTGGTACCAAATGAAAGCCCCAAGCGAGCTGAGCAACTTTTGTCATAGAACTGCATGCTCAAAGTGGCTGTAGACTTATAGAGTGCTGTGGTGGGGTTTGGTGGGGACTTATAGGCGATTTTGGGTCAAAAATAAATTTTTCAAAAGTGGTCAAATTTGGTATCAAATGAAAGCCCTAAGCGAGCTGAGCACCTTTTGTCATAGAACTGCATGCTCAAAGTGGCTGTAGAGTGCTGTGGTGGGGTGGGGTGGGGACGTAAGCGATTTTGGGTCAAATAGTATCTGCTTGCGCATGGTGATCAGAAATATATTATGTTGGTTCTTTTTTGCGCATACATATGTAAAAGAATGGAAAACAAGAACCAAAAATGCTCCTTCGTCGCATGTAAAATACATATGAGTACTCTCAGGCAGGTTGTACAAACACGGAAACTATCCTGTAAAATGCATATGAGTGGCGTTGTGGTTGTAAATTAAGGAAAACAAGTTGCAACTGCTTAACATATGAGCCTGTCCTACAACGAGGCTCATATTGGCGTCACAGTGCTGCCTTCTTAAAGATCATCAGGTCATCATATTAAAGAAAAAACGAATGAATAGACATAACATGTTAACATTGTGACTTGAAAGAAATGGACAGAACGAAGTGAACTGCGACACCTCAAGTTTAACTGTACATGCAAGCTGATGTTTCCCGAAACACCATGGCACCTACTATTTCCGAAGCACTATAGTATACACCTACTGTATTCTCGGAACACTATGACACACTACTCTCATATAACGTAATGCTTTCCCCACATGGCTCTGAGTCAGAGCGCAAAGTGGCATGCCGTATAATGCGTATGCACAGTATAATGTCTTAGCGACAAGATGTGTGAAGGACAATTTTGTAATGAAAAGCTTTACGTGCTATTTATATGAAGGTCAAATATCTACAAATTATATTATGACATACGCCAATATGAGCCTCGTTGTAGGACAGGCTCATATGTTAAGCCGTTGCAACTTGTTTTCCTTAATTTACAACCTCAACGCCACTCATATGCATTTTACAGGCTAGTTTCCGTGTTTGTACAACCTGCCTGAGAGTACTCATATGTATTTTACATGCGACGAAGGAGCATTTTTGGTTCTTGTTTTAAATTATGCCATGATTTCTGATTTTTAGATATTTAAACCGTTATCCGTAAAAGTAAATTCACAGCCGCCTGGAACCAGGCAATGTCACCAGCATACCTGCCAGCAGCAAACGCAGCGGATAACTTGTCCGACTGAAGAGGAGACACACTCATTGTATGTATCCTCTTCCATCCTTGGATCGGTAGCTGTTTTAATTATGTTATGATAAATATAAAGCTTGTAAAATTCACGAATGAGATGGGACCAGTTCTCGTGAAGTAAAGCGTTTCAATGTGTTTTCCGGAATCTCAAAAAACCAAACACATTTTGTGTAGAATATCAAGATTTTACCTTTTGCAAAGCTCGCATAAAGTTATCGAACAAACTAACGTCCATATACCACTGACATCAACACTGGCTATGCCTAACAGCTTCAGCTTTCCGGGTGGAAAGCACTTCAACAACTCAACAATTCGTCTTTATTTCGAATTCGTTTCCGGAGACAGTCAACTTCAGCGGTTTATCCAACTTTCAAATAAGGAAACGATAAGCATGCGCTCTAATAACGTAGCACCTCTGCTGCAGAAAAACGCTTACTAGCAACAACACAACCACTGAATCAAGAAGCACGTTTATATACTAGGAACATACAAACTAAATAGAATCTTTCAATTGTGGGTCCAGCTTGACGTTCTACCAAGTAGTGTTGGGCATCGGCCAAGCCAAGTGGCCAACAGCCAACGGCCAACGGCCAATGACCGGCCAACGGGCGGCCAACATGCAGTTTTCAAGCCCAGATGGGAATTTTTCCTGAAAACCCCCAAACATTGCTAAAATTTTGCTGTTTTTCTTTATCTCAAATAGACAAAGTTGGAGCCAATTGTCCGGCAAATTTTCGGATGACGGTCTTCTCACACTTCTTTGTATGTATTATGGAATAAGAATATTCGTAGATACATTATGCTAACGTGGGTACAATAAGCCTAAAGCTTACAACACGTTTGTCCGTATTATGGAATAATAATTCGTCGCTACATGTATGCTGCCGTGGGCATTACGTTGCAGTAATAAATTAAAGAAATGGGTCAAGTCGGTCTCCAAAATTTTATTACTTTGCTATCATGCCGTACCCTTCTGCATATTATTTTTTACTTGCAAACTCTTAACATAACGTAAACCGTAGAAAGAGCGCACAAGAAAACCAGTTCTCTGCAAGCGTAGCTGTGAAAATCAATACGTCTAAGCTAGGCCAACGACCCAACGAACAGCAAACAGCCAATGGTCAATTGATCGGCCAACGGCCAACAGCCAACGGCCAACGAAAAGCCAACGGCCAACGAACGGCCAACGACCAATTGGCCGGCCAACGGTCAATGGTCGGCCAAGCCAATTGGCCCAGAAATTCTCGGCCACCGGTCAATGGCTTGGCCGGGCATTGGTCGGCCATTGGCGCACACACCGGCCAACGCCCAACACTACTACCATGGAAATACACTAAATCATGTGCATCTAAAACAACTTTTAGGTAAGCTCGACAACAAAAGAATTATTACGATTAATGGCATAGGTAAACAGATGAGGGCCAGATTCAAATAGATGACAGGTGAGGTCAACACTTTCCAAAATCAGTCGTTCAACAACCCGGCATCTTCCAATTAGAGCTCACAAGTGGTCGGCCATATATGTATTTTAAAAGTTGCTATGAGACACATACAGGAAATAGAAGCCGCTAAAACAATAAAATAAAAGGCTTACTCAACATTTAAAGATAGCAGCATATATAGGCTCTATATGCAAAAGATAAGATAC
>JASAND010013164.1:0-42882 GCA_030248195.1 Trissonchulus latispiculum
TACTAAGCAAACGTCTCTAAACCTTGTAGACTCAGGAACTGTGTCGGATAAGAAGACTTAAAATCTTACAGTATATAGTCACACAAGATTTAAGTTTTATCGGGTTTGAAATCGCTGAAAGTATATATGAGTAGTGCCGAGATGACTGGTCCGCTCTTTTAAGCAAAGTAGCACAGACCCACTATTACAGTTAAGAAAACTTGCAAAACTAAATGAGAGGTGAAAATACAAATGCAATATGTTCTGTTTAACTAGTAAATTTTACTTAGTTTTAGACTAAAATAGTTAAAATTTTTAGGTAGGCCCGCACAGATACCCGCGCGGGTAGTGCGGGTATTGAAATTTGGTGATACCCACCCCGCCCCGCGGATACCCGCGGGTACCCGCGGCCCGCGACCAACTCTGGCTCTACCAACTCACAATCTCAAACAACCCAATTCAAGTTCCATAGAGATTCCCGATTTTGGACAATTCACCTTTCGGAAATAAGGTATCCAAGTCTTTTGCGCTTCAGCAGAAGTGTTGACCTTCAATGTAAGTGCATAGTGATGTCCTAACCTGGGCAAAAAGGTTAGTCAAACATAGACTATCGCTTGATTCTAACAGAATCAAATAGCAGAATCAAAAATCAATAAAAAAGATGAACAAGCTGGGTTGGTTTCCAGGCCATTTCTTTTCCGGCAGCTTAAGTATCAAGAGCCATAGACGAATGTAGGTATGTTCTATTCTCCTCAATAGGCGAGTTAGGATAACACCAAAATCATGGCAAGAAAAGTATAAAATGTTGCATAAGCAAGTTACACTAACCTTTCTTCTACATCAAACTGAAATGAAGTTTTATTTATTTATAGCAGTTTCTAGACGTTATAAAATGAGAAATTAGCTTTAATTAAATTGCCGGTTTCGAAATCCTATATCTAACATAGCTTTCATTGCAATGTCTTTGCTCTTTCCCTTGCTTTCATTGTCATAGCTCTTTAAATGATCAAAATTTAAACTTGGAAATAAAACAAAAGTATTAAAATTTTCAATTTCTGCCTCTATTCTGTCTTCCGTGTCTATTCTCTATTTTCCAATCGATAATATTTTAGCTCATCAATTATACAATGGAATTGTGGAAACGAAATTTCAAATTGTTGACATGAAACAGCGTATATATCTGCTGTATTTTCATAACGTTTCTTCATAACTAGTGTTGTCACGTTTAAGAGAAAAATCCGGGCCGGGCCCGCCGGTCCGGAGGCCCGGCCCGGATTTCGGGCCCGAAACAGGCCCGACACCGGCCCGGATGTCAGGCAACTGGCCCGAATGTTCAAAATCGGTGAAAGTGATTTTTAATGTGTAAGTTTAGTTTTTAGCAGATAACAAATATGAATGATGTTAGGAAATCTATGTAAAATAACATATTAAGCAAAAACAATGAATTGGCTTTTAGAACCAACGCCTCTTAATCTAATACAAACTTTATTGTACGTACTTTTAACGTCTCCTGTTTGTGTCTCGGAGTTAATAGACCCAATTAATTAATGCGTCACTCACCAATCTTTACATATGTATCATTATTGAAAACATTTGAATGAAACCTATTTCGGTAATTCGAGAATATATATATCATTCTGTATATCGAGCTCTAGCGGAGTAAAAGTGCCAAAACTGCAACTAATTTTTAATCAATGTTTGATATAAATTATACAATACATTAATATTTTTCAATCCAATTGAAGTGGAAAGCTTCTAGTTTCAAGGATTCTCAGTAAAAATTTGGTGTTAATCTTTCCATTTATATCAATTTTTTCTTAGGCCCGGAAACGGCCCGGGAAATAATCCGGGCCTGTTACGGGCCGGGTCCGAAAATAATCCGGGCCGGGCCCGGGCCGGGCCGATCCGATCGAATCTTGATCCGGACCGGGCTCGGAGCGGAATGGGAAACAGGCATGGATGAAAACACTATTCATAACGCCAAATTCATTAAGAGAATAAAAGCGATCTTACTTTAAAAAAAGGGAAATATGCAAATTTCAAACTTTGAGTGAGACGGTCCCTTGGTTCGTGTTCCCTTTTCTGTAACGACAGTAAATCTTTCCTGCAAAAAGGCGTTCACTCTTAGCAGACTAGATTGTCCTGGATAATTGTCGAGCCGCTAGGAGGAACAAAAATTATATACTATCAGTCTTCTCTTTCGAAAATATTATTAGAGATTCAGTTTAGGGCTTGGCGATGACACACTTGCGAATACAGAAGACTGTTCTAATTAGCACAGTCTTTCCTTCCTATATGAGAAAATGATACATTAATTAAACACAGCAGTTCGCTTTGCAGAAGCTGAGTTGCTGAAATTGGTGCAGGAAATTAGCATAAGAAATTGTCAGTGTTCGTAGATTAGCTTAGTGATAGTACGCCCATGATCAGTAGAGAATCTAAGGTTCAAGGGTTTAATTCCCCTTATAAATCATTTTTCCGTTTCACAATTTACATGCCAGGTTACGAAACTGTAATAGAAAGTTGTTGTTTCAGTAACCGATTTTAGTTTCAGTTTCAGTTTCAGTTTCAGGTCTCCACACAAAATAGTTTCAGTTTCAGTTTCTGTTTCAGTCGGAATCGCAAAATAATCAGTTTCAGTTTTAGTTTCAGTCGGAGTTTCAGTTTCAGTTCATTCGAAAAACTGCAGTTTCTAACCCTGAGACATAACTTAATGCATAAATGTATGCTTACGTATACTCCTACTGCATAGTATTAACAAAAAACCACTTAAAACTTTCAAAACTTCATGTTTTGAGAAACGACTGAAACTATGTAGTTTCATTCCGAGTTTCAGGTCTTTATCCCATCTAATGTCAGTGTCAGTTTCAGTTTCTGTCGACCAACTAAAAAAGTTACAGTTTCAGTTTCTGTTCTCCTCTCAAAATGGTTTCAGTTTAAGTTTCAGTTTCAATAACTGAAACTGAAACCTGTACAACCTGAAACGTAGTTTCAGTTCAGTTTCAGTGCCTAAAACATCACTAATAGAAACTGATCGAACGTTTGATAATGAGGCATGGAATTCAAGCTGATAGTTTATGCAGTTATACCGCTTGCATATTTGTCGTAGTAGGGTATGGTATTCACTACAGTCCGGGATTGTATTAGCACAACTTAGGATTTCATACGGTACCAGTGCACTATTAAATTTCAATTTAAAAATTTAAATTAAATTAAATTAAATTAAATTTCTTTGATTACTCACTTTGCTATCATCTGTAAGTAGTACCAATACCTTGCTGTACAATTACTCAAAAACCGTAAAACATTATGCTTTACCTTATAAACTCGTTAAAATAGCAACAATCTAGGATTATTTAAAACTAAGCTGTATGTCGAGAAAATGGAATTACAGCGTAGCCTTAAAATACTGTAAGCATGCATGTGCCAAATTCACATAGTAGTGTGGTTGGACAATTCATAAAGCGTCAAAACATTTCTGACATGTTATAACGGTCGGAGAAATATTGCACTACTTGTCAGATTATTTGTGACGCTTCGTGAACGGGCAATGCATCAATTGGCAAGTCCTAAAATCGGACACTATATATTAGTGATGTAAATCGGATTGGCAAAATCGTTCCGATCCGCAAACCAGGGGCTGGATCGAATCCGATCAGATCGATATTTCTGCTTTATCGATCCGGATCGGCGATTCTGATTAGTTACCGCTACCACATGAATTGATACCGTACCTGACACATATTTGTGACTGAACTTGACTTCGATTACGGTAATGTTTTGTGCGTAAGCAGTTAGTGCAACATTTTTCCTCTACCAGGCAAGCTTGCTGTTCTATCAATTTAATGATAACCAGCCAGCATTGTTATATGCTTATACTGGCAAATAAGGTTAATACTATTTTAGCCGCATCATTACAACCACAACCTACAGGTTTCAGTCAAGTTAAAGGCTAATGGGGGTTCAGGATTGGCCGAACGTGACTGCAAGTACCCGACACCCGTGCCGTGACTGTTTAAAAACTTTATATAAAAAACGTCGTCCAAATTCATAACGGGATCCCGTTTAAAATTCCGCGGAAAAATTTGTTACAATACCCCGTTGAAATCACGTTTTAACCCCGTTGTCTGACTCGGTTTCTTGTTTTTATTATGTTGATAGAAACTTCTTCTTGTTCCTGTACCAGCTTTCTAAGGCTCAGTAGCAAAGCGACGCACGTATTCTCACGTATACTATTAACACTTCAGACACTTAGAAAAAATGAGCTAAGCCAAAAAACCCTTATTACTATCTAATTTCATCTATCATTACTATCAAAATTTCAAGCTTTATAAAAACTAACCCCGCAGAAATCTCGTTTGCAGCGGGTTTTTTTCAATGGAGTCCGGTTGAAATTCCCTTCTTAAGACGGGTTAATTAAGACGACTTAATTTAGGTGACGTTTCTAAGCAAGACGGCTTTTAAATTTCGTTAGAGATAGGGACAATTCTTTCGGTAAACTGTTTCAGAATTTTATAACCCTTTCGCGAAAGAAATGTTTTGAAAGAAACAAATAAACGACTGTAAGTGTTTGTTAATTTCAATCTGTGGCCTCTAGTTACGTCAACATAAGAAAATTTTTATAAACCATAATCAAATCTCGATGTACTCTTCAACTTTCCAACCTTTTTAAGTTTAAACGAACCAAACTTTCTGGATAATCATATTGACTAAATCCAGGATTTCTTCTAGTAAAATATCTTTGTATTTTTTCAATACTCTCTGTAATTTTAGTAAAGTATGGGTTCCATACTTCACTGGCATACTCTAACCTAGGCCAGACATGCATGGTGTACCATTTAACTTAAAATTTTGCTGAGTTTGAGCAAAAGTTTCGGAATATTAAATTCACCATTTGATAGCCAACTTTGGCAGCATCAACATAATGACAAGAAGACTTTAAGGTGCTGGTATCGCTTTGTGTAAATTCGACCCTACAAGCTTCAATTCTTCATGAAAGTGGATGAAACTTTCCAAATACATTATTTTCGTGCTCTTTAACATTCTGGGACCAGTCCCGGATTTTTAGGTTTAAAGATAAGAAAGTTTTGGTTTTTGCCCTTATTCTCTCAGTTCATAGTCGCTACACCGGATTGCTTGTTATGGCTGGAAAGAGGGCACCAAAATGAACATTTTTGCTTTTACAACTTTTGAGCTATCTCTAGTGGTTAAGGCAGTATAAGCCAAAAACGATTTTTGGAGTCCAAAAATGGCCATTTTTGACGAAATCAGTTTTTTGAAAATTACTGCCAAATCTTACAGACAATTCCGGCTTATTTATACTCAATCGATACACCGCCCAATTGCGCATTTTATCAATACCTATTCGCTGGAGTTTGTCGCTTTAAGCTAGGGTATTCGCCGAAAAACCATTTTGGCAAAATTGCGATTATTTTGTTTTGAACATTGATTTCTCAAAAACTGCCCAATGGATTCGCGTGGTTTTTGGCTGAATGAAAATTCGCCCTATTGCGGAGGGACATTTTTCTTGGTTTGAGCTAAAACATCTCCAGTTGTGAGAAAACTGAATAGAAAGATGCGAAATTTTGTGTCATCGCGCATTTGCCGGATTTTCTGGAGTACTGAGACTTGTTGAGCCAAATCCAAAAAAATGTCCCTCGGCTCACATGTTCTTCATATCATGGCACAAGAAGAAATTTTGGCCGATTCTGCAGTTTTGAGAAATCGATGTTCAAAAATTTTTGGTCTATATTCAGTCTGTCAGATGTCAGCATGTCGGAAATTTTTTGCTATTTTTTGCCAATTTTGCTAGTTTCGTTAAGCTCATGTTAATGTACAGATTATAAGCTTTAAAACGATGTATAAAGCTTTTTCCAACTCCCAAAATTGCGAAAGTTATAGCGTTTCGAAAAATCACCACAAAAGCACTGCACAAAAAGATACCAGCACCTTAAGGAACAAGTTATAGTCAATACTAGATCCTTAACAACAGTAGCCGTGGGAATTTCTACATTTCTAAAGAAGTACGACTGGTTTGGATTATTGTGACTAAGATGGGCTATACTCGACTTTTGAAAAGCAAGTTTTAGCTGGTTTTTGATAGACCTCTTCTATATCATTCATAAAAATGGTAAACAAGCGTAGATCAAGTATACTCCCTTGAGGAACTCCAGAGGTAACGGCTCTAGTAGTTAACTTGGATTGAATGATTTGAACAAACTGGGTTTTTTCGTGCAAATAATTTTTAAGCCAATGAAAAAGTTTTCCAGATATTACGTAGCTTTTAAGTTCTACAAGGAATTTAGAATGAGATACGGTGTCAAAAGCTTTTGCATTGTCTAAACATAAAACAGCCACAACGAGTCTTTCATCTATAGCATTCCATTCATTTAGCATTTGAAGTAATTGACAATACAGTAGACCTTTTAGTCCTAATCTAAGCTGACTGTTTGACATAAGCACATCAACTGATAAGAACAATGACAAAGCCTCATCAATAATAGATTCCATTACTTTCGAACAACTACACAAGAGACTTATTGGTATGTATTTCACAACAGTGCATTTAGTTCCTTTCTTGAGAATCGGCACAATTTCAGTGGAACAGTGGAAGGCACAATGACTTGTAAATTCAGACAGCGTGTAGAAATCACTGAGGAATACCATGCACACCATAACTTAATTGTGGCTTTATTTTTTGGAAATGTTTTCTTACCATATCATCTTCAAAAATGCAACTATCTAGAATTTCTTTCCTTTTAGAGGCAAAATCAAAAGTGTTGTTATCATCTTGCTTAAACATTGACGAAAGTAATCGTTGAGTGTATTAGGTTTTTCATTATCTTCACTTAAACTACAGTCTCAGAGTTTAAAACTGGGACTGAAAATACTAGAATTAGCTTAGATTTAATATAGGAACAAAATACTAGATCGTTATTTGGTACTGATGTGTAGCTGAGGTGTAGCACATGGTGAGATCGGTACCTCCGAAGAAAGAAGATTATGAAGATATAAAATCACCAGGTTTTGATTACGATAAATCACTCTATATATATACATATCTATGTTAAGACTGCCATAGCGGCTGCTCGTGTCTAGTTATCAACATATCAATGGCGCACTGGGTTTCTTGAACCTATCCGATCTGTCAACGCCGAGTGCGAGATGGCCTCAGCACTGCCACTGCCATCTCCCACTCCATATCTGACAAATCCCGGAAACCCGTCAAACAGTTTTCGAGTTTGGATCCACGAATTCGAAAACTATCTGGAACTTCTCAACATTGGCCGCCGGACGCGGCTAACTGACACTGAGAAAAACAATTTATTATTCGGATTTTTGGGCTCGGAAGGCATCCGAGTTCTTTGCGCTTCGCACCGCGCACATGACCGCCATGAACAAACCCATGAACAGTATCTTTGACCCCAACTTGGAGACTATCGTTACTACAGAAGCTTCTGATGTCGGTCTAGGAGCGGTTCTGACACAGTTAAAAGACGGCAAAGAGGTACCCATAGCCTTTGCGTCCCACACACTGCAGAACCACGAGCGTCGATATGCAGCTGGGGAAAAGGAAGCACTCGCGTGCGTCTGGGCATGTGAGTATTGGGAGAAGTATCTGCTAGGACGACACTTCACCCTCAGAACCGACCACAGCGCCCTTACAACTCTCCTGAGTAGGTTCGGAACTTCAAGAAAAGCAGTCAAATTTTACCGATGGCACGAACGCCTAGCTCATTTCGACTACAGCTTAATATACCGAAAAGGCTCTCTCAATGTGGTTGCCGACGCACTTTCGCGATTCCATTCTGCCCCTAGCAAGCAACCATCAGTTGAGGACCCCGGCCGAGACCTAATGATAAAGACAGTCTCTGCACACAGTATAACGGTAGACAAGCTACAAAAAGAGACATGCAACGATCCGTTGCTGCAACAAGTTTCACAGTTTTGCACTGCCGGCTGGCCGCGGCAGCAAAATTTGCGCCCAGAACTCCGCAGCTTCTGGGGAATCAAAGACGAAGTGACTCTTGATGCTGGATTTCTTACCAGATCACATGAGAGGGTTATCCTTCCAAAAGGATTAGTCGATGAAGCATTGGCTCTGGCTCACTGCGGACACCCAGGCATAGTTCGGATGAAAAAATTCCTTCGCCAAACCTACTGGTGGCCCAGTATGGACAGAGACATCGAGCATAAGGTGAGAGAGTGCCATGCATGCCGGCATAGTGACAAGTCAAGACCACGCGGCGTTGTCTCTGGTACTGCCTGGCCCAGTCCGTGTAAGCCCTGGGAACGGATTGCTATTGACATCACGGGCCCATTCGATACAGCTCCCCGTCACCAGCGGTTTATCGTCATATTACAAGACCACTACTCTAGCTTCCCCTACTATCTGATCACAGGTGACATTACATCCGGGAAAATCATTCGGTGGCTCAACGACATCTTCGGTCATTGCGGTAATCCCGAAAGCCTTTTGACTGACAACGGTCCTCAATTTGTCAGTAAAGAATTCAAGGAATTTTTGGGCAAGAAAGACATCAACCATCTGACGTCTCCAGTGTATAACCCGCAGACGAACGGGAAGGTTGAGGTCTTCAACCGCTACCTAAAACAAGGTTTACAAGCTGCTAGTTTGGACCAAGGCTCCTGGGAAGAAAAAGTATTTAAACTGATACAATCGTACAGGATGCTACCACTATCCTCGGGTGAAGAAAGTCCGGCGGAGCTTTTCTATGGCCGAAAAGTTCGTTCATCCCAACCCAACTGGCCGAAGGAGGCAGCTGACCAAAACCAGATGGTAGAGAAGAGTCCCTTGTTCAAGCGAGGTGATAAAGTGCTGGTCAGAATGCCCAGCAGTCCTAAAGGAAGGTCGCCGTGGAAGGGTCCCATGGAGGTCAGGGAAGTCCTGGGAAGGTGGACCTACAGACTTGACAATGGAAGCGTTTGGAATGCGCGCAGGTTGCGACGTTGGTCACAACCGAAAGGAGGAGGCAGGTGATGATGTGTAGCTGAGGTGTAGCACATGGTGAGATCGGTACCTCCGAAGAAAGAAGATTATGAAGATATAAAATCACCAGGTTTTGATTACGATAAATCACTCTATATATATACATATCTATGTTAAGACTGCCATAGCGGCTGCTCGTGTCTAGTTATCAACATATCAGGTACACTCTTTTCTGCGAGAAGTAAAATCATATCCCTTCATTCTTCTTGATTTTCAGGGCGGATTTATCCAATTTATTTTATTCCTAACAGAGGGAAATTTTTTAAATATTTGACGAAGTTTCACCTGCAGTTTATGTGCTCGAATCGTTTCATTGGAAAATTTACACTTTTATTTGCCACCTTTCCGTAAAAGAACAAATTGGTGAAAACACTCATGCAATTTTAGTTTAAAAGTGGACCCGTAGCTTTCATGCTACGTACATAAACTAAAGAATGCACATGTTATGTAACGGGTGATTTTAATTTATCTAACATTCTATGGAATACTAATACTGTACCTACTAATGCGGTAGATAGATTGTTCTATGAGACAATGCTTGAATGTGATTTCTCTCAGTATATTAATGAACCGAGCCATGTGGCTGGAAATGTACTTGATCTGGTATTTTGTAATGATCAGGAATTAGTTACTGAAATCTCGGTTGGATTCCCTTTTAGAACCTTAGACCATTATGAAATTAGCAGAGAACTAGAACCTTTTGCGTGTCCACTATTGAAAGCTTTGAAAGCTCTGATAAAGCATAATTTCAGAAAAGCAAATTTAGAAGCAATTGCATCATGCTTGGATAGTATAAATTGGGATGCAATGTTTGATCTAAAAAGCACGAAGCATAAATTTTGACATTCTGACACGTACTATTCAAAAAATAAGACTAGACTGGTCTAGATCAGCTAATAATTGTATGGCTTGTTGTAAGGCGATAACAAGCGATAACGAGAATTCTTTTTGGGTTCGGATCTTAATTACTCCTGTAGGAGTACAGGTTTCATGGAGATTTCGTTCTTTAAGTTTTGGAGAATTTAAAATTGCAGGTTGCTTTAAGCATTTTGTAAATTAAAACTAATCGTTTAGTTATTTTATGTGCTAGCTTTGGTTCTTATATAAATTTTGTTCTCCAATAAATTGTTGTTTATTCAATATTCTTGTAGAGTTTAAGTCTATTAGGTGAGTTATCGAGCATCAAGCATCACCGATTATGACTGACACCGTCGAGATTTAACTTGGATAAATACGTTTACCATAAGCCATGGACTTAAACTTTTCATAGGTGTGCCTGGTCCCATTCAAAAGTTCATGATATATCGCTGTTTTACATATATTGTGTTGTTTTTCAGGCTATTTCCTATTCACTATTAATTTACATCACTTTATTAACATTCGCTCAGTAGATACAGATGTCACAAGTCGAAATTAAATCATCATTTTAATTAAAAATTTGTCAAAATTAACAAAAATTTAAACATACATAACTCTAGCTATCGTTTTGATAAATTAAACATACAAAATTGGTATTAACATCGGAATACATATCTGCCTAAATTCTAACTATTGCCGCCTATTGCAGCACTGCTTACGTAGACATGATACATACGTATGCAGCTGGTTGCCGTTCTATTTGTGCGCTGCCGCTCGCAGGCTAATTTTGTCAATACTAATGTGGTTGGGACTACCGTAGGACTTGGCACTATGTGTTTGTTGGTGGAAATGTTAAGTCGCATCATATGCGGTTAATTGGCTGACGATTCGAGCTTGGGGGTTTGGGCTGAGGTAATTCTGGGAATTACCAAAGGGTTGACGTTTTGATGAAGTTTTAGCAAGATTTTCATAGTTTTTATTTTTCCGCCAAGAGTCCAAAACTATCGAAAACAACATTAGTATCAGCTAAACATGAAAAGGGCCGAAGCAGTTTGAAGAATAGCTGGCCCAACTTTGAAAGGAACAGCAGCAAAAACTCAAAAACTGAGCCGAAAACAGGCTCCCGAAAGGGGAAAGACGTGACTGAGGGGCGGGGTTTGCCTCACTATAAACGTGACTGCAATAACTGTTTCGTTGCCTGTCTTTGGATTGGAATTGCAGTGGCTTGGCGTGTAGCTGTTCTTGTGTGCGAATAAACGAAAATAAACGAACAACGGACTTCGACTTAGGACTTCGCTAGATCTAGACTAGGCAACGATCCACAGTTATAGGATAGATTTAATTCTAGTTTAGAGGCCGGGGGTTCACACCTAAGCCTAATTAAATTAATCCAAATTTAGTAGTCTTGTGTGCAAGTCAGTGTGAGGGTGAAATCCCAGCACTTGACAGAGTTTGTAGAAGTTTCAAAGTCAGTGTGAGGGTGCGATCCCAGCACTTGACAGTTTAGAGGTTTAACAGTAAATTTCCACTGCGCCGGCCCTCGCTCTGCTACTAGTTACCTGGCACACTCTCAGCTCTGCCTTGCCACACAGAGAATCTACGCAGCTGTCACCAGTCCAATTTGCAAAAATATTTACTACAAAGTAAGATAATATAGTTTTTAGTTTTTGAGCTGGGCAAGCTCTAAAGCTTAACACTAACCTCACATGTGCAGCACACGGAACCCTTGAAAAATATGAATAGTTCAAATTCCTGTGCAACTTTTTAAATTTGAAATCTGAACCGAAAGAAAACCGCAGGTTTAGAAAGGAGGTCTATTGATTGGTCCACATCCTTTTAAACCGTTAACGTACCAGTCCTATCATTCGAAAGATTTGCCTACTTACTTGAAAAATGTCAAGTAACAGGTAAATAGGGCCGCTTTAGCGTTCAGTGAGTACCGATTGGTTCACATTATGAATTTATTAGTTGAATTTTATTTCGATGTTTGAAGCGAGAAATAATTGATTTTCAAAATTAATATTAGCACCATAACAGTATAACACTTTTTATGTTTACATTGATATCGTTCATGTTCATTGTTTTAGAATCCATAAAGCCAACAGTGATGTTAACTATCATCGTACTAATCCTAATTTTGATATTTGGTGTTACTTTGTGCACTATCAGTTTTATCCGATTAATTCCAGGACACAAAACCAGCATTAGTAGCAATGGAAAGCTATCACCACACTATCGACTGGTGCTGCAACATGTCAACTTTGCAGACATTCTAACACTAATTGCATTCATTCCGTATCAACTGAACAAACAGCTAAGTTACAGTAGTTGGACAAAAACTAGCTCCGTGGCATGCAAGTTTTTCCATTTCGGCAACAGTTTATCATTTCACGTCTCATCCAACTTGATAGCAACGATAGCGTTGGTCCGACTACTGGAAGTGAAAATAATTAATTCCTCTCCTCAATTTAAGGTAAAACTAACCCGAGGACTGGTGCTCTTGGCATGGACTTTTGCACTGCTTTGTAGTTTGCCAACTGCTTACATCACTAATTTAGCCCATTTTCTTCACTTTATTAACGGAACATTCATAACAGACAGTTTGTGTCTAAACATATGGTTTGTGCAACGTATCGAAACCAATACCACAAAAATTTTTAAAACTGAAAATCTGTACTACGTATCTCATTTGATTACAGTATTCTGGGCACCGGCTGTGGTAACGGCTGTAGCATACCTGTACGCAGTTGTGACATTGTGCAAAAGATCTGCAGTCGTGACTACATCCAGGCGTCAGAGTCAAGCATCTCTCCTTGGATATCAGCTTTTTCACAAATCTGCTTACTTGGTGTTCACCTATGTGGTATGTTGGCTGCCCTATAATATCGTATCAATGTTGGGCAGTCGGATTGTGAATGAACAAGTACTGTACTCTTTGCATTATCTGATTCTACTGAACGCAGCCGTTCACCCATTTGCTTATGGCATTATACCACTATCCTGCCTTTTGCGACCTCCATTAAGTCGACCCAACAGTAATCGAACAGCGAGTAACCATAACCGTCCAGACCATGCTGAAGAGCCAAACCGCATCCGGCATCATAAGGTTCCTCAGATAGTAGAATGTGATCCATTGGTTCACGTAGCCTCAACACCGATGATTAATGAGAAAGAACGACAACAATTGCTCATTTCAAAAACAACAAATCTTTAGTGACACGAAATTATAATCATTGTTTTGTCAAACGTATCACTGTATAATCGCTGCAAGTAAAATATTGAAACCTAGCAACTACAAGCAGACTTTTCTGCAATGCTAGTGTGATCGATCAGTAAAGGCCAAATGCTGTAGTTACAGAAACAAGCATTTCACAAATAAGTAAAGATAGATCACAGTAGAGACCTTCACGGGCCGAAATTTTCAGGCCCGGCCCGGCCCGGCACGCTTCAAAAAATTTCGAAATCGGGCCGGCCCGGCACGTGCCCGCTCTAACTCAGGCCCGGCCCGGCCCGTAAGTTTAAAACTGTAGTCAACGTTTTTGGTATGCAAAAACAGTTTAACATTGACATTTTTCGTCAAGTTGTTGTCCTATGATTTCGGCGCATTTTGTCCTTTCTCCCCAACACGTTGGCTTCAAGTTATGAGAAATTTAAAACACTTAGCAAACTAAGTGAACCCTCCTACAACCGTTTGACGAACGAATTTGAAGTGAAGCCAAGTCCAAAAGTTTTCTTTCAAAATTAAATAATTATTGTCCCAAATTATTGCATAAGTGCGTAAAAGAAGTACGAACCAATTTAAAGACTTAGAACTTCGCAGCTATTTTCAACAAAGCCATGAAAGCATTAAACATTTATATATTTATAGTTTCTGAAAAATGTAACAGATTAAGTCGTCATTTAAAATAATAAAAGACCACAAATATTTCTGCATGTGGTTGAGAACTTTTAGCAAATATATATTATTAAATGGTAATCAATACAGAAGAAATGTAATGAATCTTGGTCGGCCCGGCCGCGTATTTAGAAAGTGCACACCTGCTACGCGCATTGGAAAGTGCACAGCGTCTACGCGCACCATCTTAGAAAGTGCACATCTCCTACGCGCATTGGAAAGTGCACAGCGTCTACGCGCACCATCTTAGAAAGTGCACATCTCCTGCGCGCATTGGAAAGTGCACAGCGTCTGCGCGCACCATCTTAGAAAGTGCACATCTCCTGCGCGCAGTGTTTCAAACATTGGTATTCAATGCGCACACGGTGGTTGCTTGACAAAGCACCTTCAGCTACCTTAACGTTATTTCCTTAATATATACTGACTAATTCGGTTGCCGCTAATTGAATAATGTATCTATCCATCAAGTTTTATTTTTTCAAAGGTACGAAACTGTTTACGAACAAGTACGAACGGTAGGAATGGTAAGAACAGTGAAGAACAACTGCAAAATGATTCAGAACAATAAAACAGTAACCAGAAAATCCTCACAAAAACTAAACTGACAAAGATAGCAAAATCACTGAAGTTGTATAAGAGCACATTATATGGAATATGCTAAGTCACTCCCTAGTGAGATCTTGCCGGAGGAATGTTTTTCTTAACATTGACACTTAAATTATGAAGTCTTTTAGCTGGTCTAGCAGAACTATTTGCCGATCTTCTACCAGGAGCCATTCTCTTGGCACCCCGATATGAAGACACTCGTCGAGCCCTGGCTGTAGGCTGCACTCGAATCGTCGATCGGCCCCGACCTGGTAAACCTGTGGAACTCCCAGCACTGAGAAGAAAGCTAACATATTGAGTAGCTGTAGTAATTTTGCCAAGACGCAGAGTGTGCTTCTGTAAGGCAGTGATTAAAGTCTCATCGGAAGAAAATTTTTCCACAAGAGATGCATGAAGGGCGGTCATTTGTTGAAGCAGTTCATGATTATCCAAAGCTTCGGGGACCGACGGCGTCACATTGTTGATATTTCCCTCAAGATCAGGATCCACAACTCCTTCGTTTGGGTTTCCAATTTCTGATTCTGGAGGGCCACGGTCATGAAGTCGACTGTAAAACTCAATATTCATTGCCTTTTCACCAAGAGCAATCACAGCGGCATTGTATTGATCACTTGTCTCGACAGGAGGGGCATTTGGCAGTTGAAGAAAGAAGTGCTTGGCCACGGAGGCTTGGTGTTTACAAAACTTTCCAGACGAACCGATTGGGCAAGAACAAAGTCCACAGGATGAATCCACTGAATACGTTTCGTTTTTGCCAGTATCTTTGACGGTAAAGACATTGCTACCTTCCTGTGCAATATCTTCCGGTTTAGGACAGTCTGTCAAAAGTTTGTTCCAAAGAATGTCGCTTTTGATGATTAGACCATGGGCAAATTCTCTTAGCTTGTTGACGAAGTAATTTTCCAAAATACCACAAATGAATTCCAAAAGTGCGACGCTGTAAAAGGCACGAGCGCGCGCAAGCACAACATCTTTGAAAATTCTTATTGCAGCTTCGCAGAAATTGTTGGTGTTATTGCCTCGCAAAGCAGACATCTGGCGAAATACTGAGCACCAAGCTTCCTTTTTTCTCCACAAATCTTGTAGATGCTTCTGATATTGAGGATATTTCTTTACTATTGGAGAATTCAACAGCTTTTCAAAATTTGAGTCAGCAGCTTCAGGATTCGTTTCATACATAACAGTTTTAAACAGGGCCATTAAGGATTTTCGGTCATCCTTTTCAATCTTATGGCTGGAGTCGCAAATCCATCTCCACAGAGCTTGACCAACATGAAAGTGGCAGAGGAATAATGTGGCTTTGGACCAAACACCATTTAAGGCTGCACGTAGAGCATCACTATCGTCCGTCATGATGCATTCAGAAAATCCTTTACCAGCAAACTTAGGCTCTGGAAGTAAACTGTTCAACAGTTTAAAGCCTTCTGTGTATGCGGCACAGGACTGGCTCGCCGTAATAACCGCCCCCAAGGGAATTGCCCCTGATGGTCCTTGGGTGAGCAGAAAGGTGACAGCACGATTATTGTCATCACAGCAGCAAGTACTGTCGACAAATACAATTTCCCCTGAAGATCTGAGGTCATGGGATCGACGCATAACGGGTGTTAGTATCGCCATCGCAAAAGAATCCTCTTGGACTTGAACCAGAAATCCATTTTCCGCCAATTCGTCTTTTCGCCGATGGATAGTCTCAACGGCAGAAGGAAGACCACGTTCGCCGAACCGATCTTTCCGCCACTGATCGTACCTAAAATGAAAATTTCGCATTTAGATTATTCAACGAGAGGATTCATAAAACCTCAAAATTACAAAAGATTTGGAAAGCCGCCCAAAAATGAGCAACAGGCCACAAGAACCACTAGCTAAAGCCAACATTTCATAGGCTAGAGGCACGCGACACGCGACAAAAGTTAAAACATTTTCAATTCCTTACGGCACGCGAGAATTTGTCGCACGACACTTTTGTCGCCCCAAGCTATGAACACGTTGCGACAAGTGACACGCGACATAAAAATTGACAGCCAAAAATGGTCATAAAAACTTGTATAAAACTGGAAACAGATACCAAAAGTTTTAGTCCTGCCAACAGTAATTAATTTAATTAAGGAATAATTTTAATCTTATCCGATTATGCTTTAAAAATACATAATTGTTTCGCGACATCTTGCCATCAGTCGAGGAGCTGTTGATCCATACACATAAAAGCTGAAAAACAGTATTGTGTCACATCTTAGAAACATGGAAAAAATATGATTGCACTAACCATTTATATACAACTGCTGCTTTTGGATTTACAGCACCGTCAGCAAGCAAAATTTCAAGATCAGAAGTCGTTTCAGCCACTTCCATTTCCAGAACTGTTCTATGGTGATGCATTGAAGTAGGTACATTCATTCCTAATAGACGGTAAAAATAAAGTCGAAGAGAGCAATAACTTAAAGGGTTGAAAATAGACTTGCAGACAGACATATACTCGGTCCTACTCCCACATTTTTGTGATCAGAAAATGCCAAATTTTGAGGATTCTTGGTTTTTGGTCGGCTCCGCCAGAATTTTTTGCTCAAAAATTGTCTATTTTGGTACTCAAACTAGTGGGGGGGGGGCGCCCCCCGCTACTTCCCCACCCTCACTTTATCGGCTAGAAAAGCCCAGGTTACGTCAGAAAATGTTCAAATGTTTGGTCAATTTTGCCAGTTTCGTAAACTGCGAATGTCCTGATTATAAGCTTTAAAACAAGGTATAAAGTTCTTTCTAACTCCCAAAATTGCGAATGCTATAGCGTTTTAGAAGACCACCACAAAAGCACTGCACAACAGGATACCACCACCTTAAGCTGGAACTTCAATTTACTTTTATTTATATTTAAATAGGGTTAATCTTTCGTACCTTCGTTAAAATAGTTTCTAAATTGGCCTTGGAGTCCGGAAATGGGCATGCGATATCGCAACGAGTCAGCGGCACAAACAGGATGGTTATGAGCCCATTTGATATTGGCTTCGAACAGAAAACCTTTGTCAGCAAACTGATCGTGGCGACGAACATGTCTAGAGTCGTTCTTCAGCTAAAATTATAAAATTGTTTGCTAAGATCAACGTTTTCCTTTATCCTACCATTATCCCATTAGCTTAACTTATTTAGCAACAATTTCTAATGAAGGACCTTTTTAAAAATAAGCGAAACTACCGTAATCCTCTGCTAGAACTCCCTCCACTAAAAAACCTGGAAGGGGAATGTTTTCTCTGACCCCACAAACTGAAAAACATTCGGTTTTTGTCGTCGGAGTACCGTTACTCAATGCAATCAGGATGAGCCCTCTAGTGGCTTACTCTTCTTCTTCTTCTTCTTTTTATGCATATATAGGATATCGCAGTATTGCACTCTTGGTATCATACATTTAGCAAGACACATATATACTTTAAGCCTTTTTAGAAAACTGATTCAATGATTCAAAAACTCTGTGAAATGGAACGGAAATTTTTGAAATTGAAACAGTCCAGATTTAAATTAAAACTAATTAAAGATAGTTGCACGCGTCTAAGAAAGAAGTGGGTTCGGATGATACTGTTGATATTCCTGAAACCTGATTTTAAATTCAACGGGTAAACTTTCAACATCTAGGTTAATCATCGTTGTTCAAACTTATACAAATAGTTACAAAACTTAAATTAAAATAATTGAAATAAATTTAAAAATTACCTTTACAGTAAGGGTAGACTGGCATCGTGTTGATTTTGCCAAGGAACCATCTCGTGTTTTGCGATATCCACTGTGAGCGCACACATATTAGCCTGCCACTGATGTCGGGAACTGTTCGGGTTGGTACTTCTCACAATCCAATCTGACAAGGAGGTGGCTTTAAACCGATTTATCCATAAGGTAGCGTCATCGGTAGTCTGCACATTAAGTCGGACTGTCACATGAAAATCATCTTTTGAAACAAAATGTATAACACGATCCAACTCAAATTCAAAATCAATTGGCAATAACTTGCCTAAAACTTCTGAGATCACTGGAGTACCCATATGAATCCTTAAATAATATACAAACGCAAACTTTAAATAAACATTTATATAAATAAGCAAAGACTGCTACGAACTAAGATCATTTATTAACACAGGGTCCGATTCTGGGGGGTCTGTCCCTGAACAATTCCAAAACTTTAAGGGGGTCTGCCCCGAAATTAGCAAAAATCGCTAACATTTAAAGTTTTTGACCAAACATTTGTAAAAAATTACAATTTTTAGCCATTTTTAAGAAAATGTTTGAAAAAATCGCTAAAATTTGCAAAAAACGACGAAGTTCTGCAAAAACTCGCTTAGGGGTATACCCTTTTTCCTTTCTGGACAAGAGGGCCTGCCCTTTTTCTTTTCGCTGAGGGGTCTACCCTTTTTTGTCGGTCTGCACCCCCCGTTCCCCCCACGTTGTCCTACGACTAAGGCTATGTTATCATTTAGTGCAACGGATAGTTTAATTAGTTCTTGCACATTTGACAAAGTCAACCCATAAGTTTCGAAACTTTTTGTCAAGCTAAAACTGAAAATCTTTAATCTAGTAAAATCACTAAAATCTGGAATTTCAATATGAATACTGCTAAGAAATCCTATTCAATACAACATGTGTATAACTCATATCATATGGATACAACTACAAAAGCAAAAATCTATACTATAAGCATTTATGCGTTAAAATAAAAAGTATACTCTTATAGTCGAACAAGTGCAGTGTATTTATTGAAATGGGCGAAGCATTGTGATCACGTGTTCGTGTGAAAGCTCACAATGCATGAATATAATACCAATGTTTGAATCACTGCGCGCAGGAGATGTGCACTTTCTAAGATGGTGCGCGCAGACGCTGTGCACTTTCCAATGCGCGCAGAAGATGTGCACTTTCTAAGATGGTGCGCGTAGACGCTGTGCACTTTCCAATGCGCGTAGGAAATGTGCAGTTTCTAAAATGGTGCGCGTAGCAGGTGTGCACTTTCTAAATACGCGGCCCGGCCTGAAGCCCGGCCCGTTCTTGCACTCGGCCCGGCCCGGCCCGCTCCCAAATTTTTTCTCTTCGGCCCGGCCGACGGGCCTGAGTGAAGGTCTCTAGATTACAGTCACTGAAACAAAAACTGCAGTTTTCGGAAAAATCAATTTTCCGCTATGTGCCGCGACTATATGGCTGTAGCTGTTAACTAATAAATGCTATAGGTGGTTTTGGAAAGTTTGAAATTACGATTTAAACAACCGATAGATTAAGAAATAAATAAAATATTATGTTATCTCGCTGCTCCCTTTTGCCATGTCATTATCTTGATTTAATTGAATATAATCTCCTCCCCAAATCTTCACAAGGGTCTTCACAAATCTTTTTATCTAGTGATTAGAAAATATTAAACTACTAAGTAGAATGTAAAGTTACACCTTTGGCGCTTTTGTATGTGTAACCTTTCATCGCCTTAGAAATTACTGCCTAATCACAATAATTGTGTTTTGAGAAAAAATATTTTCGTCATGAGTTCCACGGCAAACCTTCAGGCTCTTTTGGTTGACGGTCTTGTTTGAGCAGAGCACAAGTTAAAGGTTAACCCTGATTAGACTAATGTAGTTTTCCATGTTTTAGTTATAAGACTAGATCTTTATTATCTAATCTAAAGTTTCGCACGTCTCCATAACACCTGCGCTTTTGAAATAATTAATACAAGCTCTCACTATTTACTATTTCACCATTTTTTGTCAAAGCGAACTTTTTATTCCACTGGTATTCCACTGGAGCGGTACAACTTCCCGCGGTGTTGTATGTAGTATGAAATGCATGTACAACTTTGTCATGCTCTGATGTTGCAGTATATTTAGTTTTTATTCCTGCTGGAGCAGGAATGTATAGAATGGAAACTTATATGTTTAGTGCATAGTGAGCCATTTCTCCATTTAGAAACCCTATCTTCAGCACAGTGCTAGCTTAGGTCAGATTTTTTGCATTTGGATTATGCAAATTAGGCTTAGAACCTATTTAAGGAACAGAACAGAGAGCCGTCGCGCAGTCTTCGACTGCCCGCAATCCAAACGGTTGGAGATTTTTGAGCACCAGTGTAGCTTGGGAGCTACACATCGGTGCATTAGATAGGTAGGTACTAGGTTGCGCTGGACATCGCAAGTTGAGCCAGGCATGGCAAGCATAGGCTTGCTCTCCCTGATGAGGGAAGTCAAGTGAAATTGTAAACAAAACCTGGAGCTTCCTACAAAAACAGTTTTGCAATTGAATAATGAAAAGGTCTATAAAGGAATACTGCCCCTTTTGGGGCCTACTTGTTAGAAGTAACAAAATGTGACGAAAACTGCTCTTTGGCTTTTAGGGGAATCCAAACTAAGTCTATTTCAGAAGTTTCAATGGATTCTAATGACAAAATATGTTTTAAATTTATTTAAATCTAAATTTATTTAAATCTATTTAAATATTTTGTCAAAACAAACACTAGTTTTCTTATATCTTATATATATATATATATATTCATTTATATATATATATATATATATATATATATATATCTTATATCATATCTTCATTCATGCATGCACGGCTGTTTCGACTGCGCACACTAATTGTTTTGGTGAACGGCCGAATCGCTATACATAAATTCTACCTGCTTCAAATGGTTTTCTTCGACATTTCGTTTGTTTTCTAGCTCTGAATAGTTAACTGATTATTAAGTTAATTCAGCTTTTGTTTAGCGTTGGTTTCAACTTGGTGAAATTTGAGCTGCTTGAAGCTTTTATAGATCGTATTCACATGTTCAGACTATGCAATACAAATTCAGTCCTATTCTGATCAGTGCCCTCAAGCTATCTATTATTCAGCGTCTACTTTATTTTAATATTAATTTCTGACAAAATTAAACCGTTTTTACATTGTCCCAGAATGAGGCAAATTTGTGTAACCGCAGAAACTCAGACATCAGGTGTTAATAGTTTGATACATTACCTCAGACCTAACCTAATTACACTAATTAATCGCATGACCTTCCACAATCGCCCAAGCGTCACTAATAATTCATGCAGGCAGGTAGCAGCTAACAAAGCACGAGTTATGTGAGTCACAAATTGGCATGAAGGATTTCATGAATTTCTGCTTATTAATTCCCAGGCTCAATTAGGTCAAAAATGATAAATCTGAGAGCTTTTTTCCTGTCCATGTATCTTTTCCAAACACGTTTGCGGTATACGATAGAGCATAATTTACTTTTAATTTATCAAATTAGCTTATTATCGTATGCAAGTTTAAACAAATACAAGCGGTGGGTCCTAATGCAAACTAACACTCGGTTGTGCTCTTGTTCGTGCACGGCCACCCGTACAGTTGCTTTCGCGATGAGGACTAGCTCCAGCGCAACTTTGTTTTGGGTCCAATGACTGGCTTTGAGTAAATTCCAAATGAAATAACTCGAGGTGTAGACAATGCTACTCGGAGCAAACGCAACCAAACTGCGTTCACCGCATCAAGCGTTGGTTCTGTTCCCGTCAACGTTCCCTTCAGGGTTGTCAAGTCCAAAGGGCGATGTTATCAAAAGTGGTTGAGTTAACTTTTGGGTTAAACCCTAAGATTTTCGGGTGGGCTAAACCCCACTGCTCAACCCGTGTTATTAGGTGTAACGATGCCATTTACGTGGATTCAACGAGGAAGTCTTGAGTGGCAATGAACATTCCTATTGTAATGTGCAAATGAGTTCATGCAAATTAGTTGTGTATATACGCTGTTGCATTGTTGTGATTGTTGTCAGTGTTTCTGGTAAAGTCCTTCTAGTACACTGAACCAACTCGGTTTACTGGAGGTTCCACCGAGTTTTCATATGCTAGGACTGTTTGGGCAATAGCAGAAAGGCTGTTGTCCAATTAGTTTTAGCACCTGCAATGGGAAAAAATTAAACTTATTTGGTTGCATTAGCTTAGCTATTGCGAGTCAAACTCCGATTCCGGTGCAAACTTATGTTATGGCTGATGAAGAAGCTTTGCATACTGCAAAATGCAGATAAAGGAGAAATGAAGACAAAGATAATGGCAGTGCCGATCCTGGGACTTGTGAAAAATAGATCCTCGCTGATTCCTCCTCATGTGACCATTGAGTCACTTGGCTGCATTAGCTCTGCTTCTGTTTACCAAGACCCCATTCGGGTACAAACTGATGTTCCGGCGCATATGAAGAAACTGGTTGAAGAAGCTGGCTGAAGACGAAGAAAAAAGAAAGCTAAAGACAGATCCTCGATGATTGCTTTGTCACAAGGCAAAATGGCCCATTTGGCTGAATAGCTCTGCTTTTGCATGTCTCTGTAAAATCTGCGCGAATAACAAAATTCGCCCTGGACGAACAATCTCTTTAGCAGACAAGTGCGTTCTTTGAGCCAGTCCTAGTAGTGTGATAGCGTCTAGTGGTTTAATTCCCTTTAATTACGCTGGCCGATCTAGGCTACTATTGTCTTTTTCGTATTTTTGTTTCAAATCCCCCCAATCCTCAAAACATTTCTGGCAGCCAAATTTAAAAACTTTTTGGTATTCCCGCATGTAATCCAGTACCCTCGGTACCTTAAATAAATTGTTGGGAGGGAAATCAGCTTTCTTGTGGAAATTGCGCCTGGTTCGGGAGATCGCTCCGAATCAATTCCAGCTTCGTCGCCTGTGCAACAAGTGGAATATCTAGCAGACAGGGATCTAATTATTGCCTAGCCTATTCCTGGCGTGTTTACTGCCATTTGGGCCCGATTTCTTTTCTTGCTGAAAACTGTGACTTTTTGTACGTGCCCCTAGAGTGTCGTGTTCTTGGCCTGAAAATCCCCTAAAGCGGTAATATATATGAATATGTCGACCCAAAAAGCCCACAATAACTGCGTCTACCCCAATTCGAAATATACGTATAATTTAGTCGTGTAAATTCCCATCATGTAGAACCTAAAATGATGAGCCTTTTGGTGGCAAACCCCAGAGTATCTCGGTCTCTTCACCCCCCCCCCGAAAGTGGGGTAAGCCCTGGAATTTCTGGGATTCCCAGATCTTGTACCCAAATTTAGCTCGACTCCATCCAAAGTGCTGACGGCGATACCCAAATGCCTCAAATCCAGAATTTTTACAAGATAGAGGCAGGGGTTGCCCATCCTATCATGACTCCATCATAAATCTGTAAGGATGTCACCTTAGTGCAGCGGACAAACTGTATCCGTGGCCACTGGAAGAAATATCAGGATCAATTGGCCAAACTTACCGGTGATTTTCCATCCCAAAAACACACTCCTGTGCTGAATTACTGGGTGGGAGGCTAGGTTTAACAGTTCCGTCCGCTTTTGAACATTAATTACTATCCAACTTCTATTTCATTCTTGATATTAATATCTGATACGGTTAGACTGCTTGCACTACACTCAGCTGTCTGTAGAACGAGCTAATATTGTGCTACCGCAGAAACTCAGAAAAATATCAGGTGTTAAAGATTTGATGTATGTACCTTAGCCTTTACCAATTATGCTAATTTACCGCATGATGATTTTCTGCAGTTGCCCAAGTGCCAGTAATAATTTATGCACACTGTAACGAATCATGAATTACAAGGTTTATGAGTCACAAATTAGCATGAACCTTTTCTTGAATTTCTGCTCATTAGATTAGATAGGTAAGAATACAATATCTGAGAGCTCTATTTTATTCTGTTTTTTTCAAACACTTGTTTGAGTTACGTAGCAGAGGGTCCAATTTAGTTAATTAGTTCAGCTGATTTAAGTAAAATTAGCTTGGACTCGTAGTCAAGAACTGATAAATTACTGCAATGATTTCTACTGTAAACCGGCTGCATGGATTTTGTATCAATTGATCTCGATAGACTTTTTGAGACAGTTAATTAACCATTAATTAATTGACTAATTACCAATATAATCGAGCCTAAACTGCCAAGGGAAAGAAAATTTAAATTTTTTAAATTTAAATTTAAATTAGCCATTTTGAGAAACTCACCCTGGTTCTTTATCTATCTTATAGTTTTCGTTCTTTCTCTTTTCTTTTTTCCCTGCAAAAATGGTAAACCTGCAGTTTGGATGAACCATTAATAATTGTTTTGATGTATTTATTACACATACTTGAACGCTTAACTTTACACGCTTAAACATAAAAATGCAATTGTATGAAAGTGTATCAGTTTTAGTCAAATTTCAGCTAACCTAAATCGGACTGACACAGTTAATGGAAAGATACAGTCCGAGGGCGAAACAGAAATTAGGAAAATTCTAAATTTTGTAGTTTAATAAGCAATGAAGTACGCCTCAACATGAGTGTTTTTGTAAATCTTTCAAGCTCATGGCATTCTCAAACAGTTGCTGTATTGACGAACTTCATAAGGTAGCTAGTGCTCGCAGCAGGCCTATATTTAGGGCAAGTGTACTCAATACGGGCGCGTTTTGCACAAAATTCTTGCTTGTTCTTTGAAAAAAGCATGTTTTAGTACAAGGTATTATTTACTCTTGCTAACACTAATCAGAATAATAAATTTAATAACCCAATAGATTTAGTTTTCGGTTGAACATTTCTACTTCACTTTGCGCATGGGAAGAGTTGGCCAAATGGTAAACCGTCTATTATTTTTAATTTTCCGTACGTACAGAAGAGATTTGCATATCATTTTAAGGCTCTCTTTAAGCTCTTTTGTCGCCTTGAATGTTTTATCTAAAGCCTGCACAAACTTAAAACTTTTTGAAAAACTATGCAAGTAGCTCTCCAATCTCTCACTGCTGCCTAAATGTTGTAAAGCCCGCCAGCCTTCCAACCAAACTAGTCACCTAACTTTATTAAAATGGCGTCGACCATACAAATATAGCATAAAACCGCTAATACGTCAAAACATCTTATGTTAACACTTGGTCCGCTTCTGGGGGTTTCCTCTGAAAATTTAAATTTAAATTTAATTTAATTTATTTAATTTATTTAATTTAAATTTCCTCGAAACGTTTAAGAGGGTCTACTCAACATTGTGAATTTTTAACGTTTTTGGCCAAAATTAGTAAAATCTGAAGATCTCTAGCAATTGTTAAGAAATTTTTTAAAAACGCTAAAATTTGCTTAAAACTGTACAATTTTTGGTAGAACTCTCTGAGGTATCTATCTTGTTTCTTTTTTGGACGAGAAGGTCTGCCCTTTCTTGGCACCATGATACTCGATTAGCATTAGGATTACAGCATTAGCATTAGTATTTCAAAAGTGGGCATAAAACTAGATTAGTCCAATACTATTTACGATTCTGATCTGTATGTTCTTCGTGGCGTTTCATATCTAAGAGTAGATGATTGGCCTTTACTTGCGACGGCTGTTAAATTTTGGGTCGCGAGGTTTCGCCCATTTTTACCTATGGGCGTCTTCAGGCTGGTAGCCCTTAAGAGGGCTGTTGGGATAAGAGGAGGTCCGGGATTTGATCCGTGACCGTACGCGCCACTCCTGTGTAACGTTACCACTATATAGTCGTATAGTAGTCTAGTAGTATAGTCGGGTAGTATAGTGGTAATGTTACACAGGAGTGGCGCGTACGGACACGGATAAGAATCCCGGACCTCCTCTTATTCCAACAACCCTCTTAAGGGCTACCAGCCTGAAGACGCCCATAGGTAAAAATGGGCGAAACGTCGCGACCCAGAATTTAACAGCCGTCGCAAGTAAAGGAAGTAAAGGCCAATCATCTACTCTTAACTATTTACGATCATCACCTAACATAATGTAATACTTGATTTGAGAATAATGAGAGGCTTAGGGTCTTTACACTGACAAAAGCACCTGAGGATAAGAGGTACATAAAAGTACTAAATCTGCGCAGGTCTTAAGGTCTTCCTACGTTTGCTAATCCGATTGCTGGCTTGTGCGGAAGATAGGTTGTGTGGGGAATCCGAGTTATCACGTTTTTTCGTCAGTTGTGGGTAAGACTGTAGGCTAATTCGTGCGGGGGAGGGGAGGGCGGCCTAAATAGTCTAAATATTTTGTATTTAACACAAACACAAAAGTCTCTATTAAAGTGATCTACCTAATTAAATGAAGTATGTTTTGCTCTCAAGAATAGGTCTCTTTAGTTTGTTGTGTCACTGTAGCTCCGGCGCTCAAGTAGTAGGAAAATGCGGGAGCTGGCCCCGCAGTCGGCTTTAATCCCACTTAATCCCCTTTATCCCCCCCGCTGAGGGGCCAGCTCTTGCATTTTGTTTTGGAGGTAGTAGGGTTAATCCAACTATTTTAATTTCATTTTGGCTTTAGGGATTAATCCTCTAGACATAAGGAAACAGGATTTAGTCCTAGCAGAAGTAACTGACCATACCTAGAATGCTTTTGCTCAATCCACCCCGCTGAGGGGCCAGCTTTTTGCAATTTGTTTTAGGGATTTAGTTTAGTGGTTGGGATTAATCCCTTTATTTTGGTGGTTGGGACTAATCCCTTACCTATGTTTTTGGGGCTGCTGAGAGCAAGGGATTAATCCGCAGCTCCCTAAAGTTATTTGATAGGTTTAGGTTAATCCGTATAGTCCAGGGATCCCGGGATTAAGCCAGGGATATCCATCGCATCGAATTTAGTTTACTGGATAGAACCGCAGCTTTGTAAGATTGTAGTATAAGTAGATCTATAAGTTGCGTTAAATTTGGGTTTAGGATTATATATAGTCGTTTGGTCCTACTGCTGTTAGTAGAACTACATTATGTAGGCCATAAACATAAGATTAAATTTTAATTAAATACAAATGTACAAGTGTAAATCATATTGTTACAGTATTCTATAGATACAAATATCGTGATAACGCATACTGTGTACAACAAGGTCTAGCAACATATTAAATATTTGCATACACCAGCAACATTGTATCTCAAGTCCTCGCAGATTAACAGAGAGGGTTTGTTGGTTTCTGATATACTGGTCTTCGAAATAATACAATAATCCTGGAAGAACAATGTCATGTAATGATCGCTCAAACAAAGATGTAAAGGTTAAATCAACCTCGCCAATGTCGCATATTTTTTTGATGGTGGAAGAGTTATGAAAAGTCATCCTAGGTAGTTCATCAACTTCATATATCTGACACACCATAGGACTTAGCGGCTGTCTCCATTGAAATCCGTACACATAGTCCAATAAAATGTTCATACATTCGTCCAAGGAAGTTGCAGTTGTAGTTGTAATGGGTATTAGTATCCAAATATCATTGAATTCGTTCGCATAAAATCGCTTTCGCCGTATATCAGTAACAGAGATCCTAGGTGTAGTATGTTCCAATTCCAAAATAACCCTGGATAATTGAAGTGATGGGGTCGATAAACGTGAATACAAGTTGTGACTATCCGCAAGAACTTCGTGTAAAACGTTTTGTGGGGTAGAGAAAATGGGGGAACCAATCGTTCTATGGGTGTGGTTTTTAAGAACAATCCATAGACTACCAGAAGGTAAAGAGTTGTACCACTGGAAAAGTATACGATAAAGTAATGTAAAAGGAACGATCTTGGTCCATTCCAACAGAATGTTAATAATATCATTTAAAGATGACGAAGTGAGTGATCGCAGTCGAGAGATTATATAATCAATAGTAAGATCAACCAAGGTAGTCGACATGTTCTAAAAATAATAAATACAACGAGTAGTACTTGTAAACATATATTAAAATGGACAGTTTCAAGCTCAAAATCATTATTGCCATATTTAGTATAGTACAAGTTACAATAGTTTCAATTGGATTCAGCTGTTTTTGTGAATGCAGCTACAAAAAACCTAATGCAACAGTAGAATTGCCTGCGGAACAATTTCATCCAATTACCATTGAGTTGCTGCCGAATGGTGCAGTAGGACTAGTTCAAGGTAAACGGCGGAGCAACATTTCATCAAAACAGTTTAGCAAAATGCAGAATTTTATAAAGTTTTGTGTTACGAATGACAGAAGGTGCAACAAAAGCCTTCCACCAAGCTGATGTGCCCATTTGTAGCAAGCAGCTACAACCTAACACTATGTTTTGCTGATGACAAACAAATAATGTACGCTGAGATAGGAAGTATCTATCTAACGAGAACCGATGTACTTAAAATATATGAAGTGTAGCGATGACTAATGAAACCTAGCTCAATGATACTGCAACGGTTAGTTAAACACGCTAATATTGTACGCAAAAGATATTTATCGCTGTCAGTATGGTCAGTAAGTGTACTTTTTGCAACTTGGAATTTACCGATATTATGGAAAAGCGTAAACATGTTAGGAAGACCCACGCTAACAGACTATCCAGAACTTGTTGTGGTACTACTTTTAAAACAATGCGTGAGAAGAGGAAACATGACAACACTGATCACTGGATATCACCCCTGAAACTAGCCAGAACTGATAGTCAAACTGTTTATGGTACTGATTCATCTAAAGACATTTCTGACAACACTTATTTTGTGGATGTTAACCACAACCCTTTAAGTAACTCATACCGTTGCAATTTTTCTTACGGTGGATACGTGTACAGATCTGTCGAACAGTTCTATCAGTCAGAAAAGGCAAAATATTTCGAAGACTGGAAATCTTTTGGTGATATTATTAATGCGTGGACTGCTAAATATGTCAAAGAAAGAGGGATGAACGTTATCAGCTACAACGAGACGGAATGGATGATGGTTGCAGAAAGAATTATGGAACGTGGCGTTCGAGAAAAGATAAGACAAAATATTCAAATGGAAGAAGCGTTGCTATGTAGTGGTACCAAGAAAATAGTGGTGTTAAATGAACATGATAAGTTTTGGTCATGCGGTGCTGGAAATGTTAAAGACTGTGTCGGTGAAGGACAAAATAAACTAGGAACTATATTAGAAAAGATTAGAGATGAACTTAGGAAAGAAGTGTGTGTTTAGTTGTTTTGTTATGTTATAACTGTTGATGCAGAAAATTAATAAATGTGTACAGTCTTAGATTGATGTAATCATGACACAAACCTTAGGTAAAGTTACAATGGGGAACCCCTCGAGTAACGTAATTCATACTCCATTTTTAAAGTTACAACATCCATTCACATGTATAGTTGCTGCGCCAACTAAGGCTGGTAAAACGACATTTGTCTCCAAGTTAATAAATTTTTCTGAACAAATGATTGACCCACCTCCGCAAAGAATAATATGGTGTTATTCTGAATGGCAATCAGCTTACGAAGATATGACACAAGTAGAATTTTTTCAAGGTATTCCTGATACCAAGGACTTAAAGACTGGGATACCTACACTTATTGTGTTTGATGATCTAATGACAGAAGTTCAAAACAACTCAAAGCTAATTGAATTGTTTACCCGAGGGTGTCACCATTGGTCATGCAGTGTAATTCACATTACGCAAGATATTTTCTTTGACAAAAAAAGAACGAGTCGTATTAATGCTCAATACATTGTTCTAATGAAAAATCCTGCCGATAAGTTAACTCCTGTGAACATAGCAAAACAAATGTTTCCTGGTCGGGTTGAAGGATTCATGAAAGCGTTTAATCACGCTACAAATAAACCACATGGATATTTGTTAATAGATTTAGATCAGAATACGCCTGAAGAATATAGACTTAGAAGTCCCATATTTCCAGATGAGCCCAACGGTGTTTATAAATTAAAAAATACATAAAAGAGACGAGAAAACATGAAATCTTCTCAATATAATGGCCAAGCGTTTCGAAAAGAATTCTGATTTCCTCAGAGTGTTGTGCAAGTGTAATTCGAAGCAGAGATCTGGTATCATAGAAAACTCAAGTGCGGAGTTAATAAAAACTATATGTGATTGTGTTGAAAATGTCCTGTCGAGCAATGTGCAGTTGCCAGAAAAAGATATAAAACGACTTAAACGTCACAGAAAAATACTGCGGCAGCTGAGAGATAAGAACATAAACATATCAAAGAAAAAGAAACTCATCGTCCAACGTGGTGGATTTTTACCTGCGTTACTAGCACCTTTGCTGGGGGTTGTTGGTGGACTTGTTACTGATTTGGTACTGAAAAGGTGATGGAGTATTCTATACTGGTTAGACCGGACTATTTTGAAAAACACGAAAAGGAAGTGGAAATGGATCTAATGCGTCTGTCAAACTAACTAAGGTACACAATGTGCATTGAACGCATAGAAATGCCTTTTCTCAGGAAGTAAACTATGCATAAATCTGCACAGAAAGTTTTATGATATCAAAATTCTACACAGATTTATGCTCGTTTCTGTATAGATTTATAATTTGAAATGCGATTTCTGTGCAGATTTATACATTTGTTGTTCGAAATCTGAGTAGAATTAATGCATCACATATTATTATCTATATAGACTTTGTCTAAACCTTCTTAATGACTGCAAAGCTTCAAGGGTTCCATAAATTAAAGTCTTTCATTTCTTTGTACATTCTACACAGATATCTAACATAGGAATCTCACGATAAAGTGTCTATGAAGTGAATAATTGACTGCGATTTTAAATTTCTATGCATAATTATTACAATTAGTCTTGATAATCCTTCAATGCTGCGATTGTTTTCAGAAATTAGCCTCTGGAGTTCAGCAGGTTTATTGGCGAACCGTTTCATTCAATCAACTGGACTAAAGGTTGTTCACGCATACATCTAAGATTGTAATTTATGTGACTGACTGTATGTGTATGTATGCATGTGAGGGACATGGCATAAAACAAATGAACACTTCTGTTCAGCAGTGAATTTAAAACTAGTGTACTGTCATAAGTGGTCAACATGCCCATCTCTTCGGACTCAGGTGATAGCGGTGCCTTGTGTTTACTATTTGCCACGTGTATATACTAAATTTAAGTGGGCGTCAATCTCCCCAGTTTATTAAATCCAGGGCAATGTTTTACTGCACTAGCGATTCTATTGCACAAAGAAACCACTAAAAGATTCTCTGTAACACTGTCCCTTTACAACTTATCTACCCGAAGTAAGGTGTCTAAGTAAGTAAGTAAGTAAGTTATCTGGAGCTACAAAATAATTTGCTTAATCTAAATAAATTTTAATGCTACTAATCTGCTTAATTAACTTTTGTAAGTTGCAACACTCGTTTTTTGGCTTTTTAAAACTGTAGAAATGCCTGAAACGGAAAACAGGCGTGTTCGTCGTAATAAACTTCGGTTTTTTAGTAAAAATTCCGGATTTGTCTTAAAGTTTCTCAAAAATTAGGGGAGGTGAAACCAATGGGAGGGAGGTCACTTTTAATTTTCACAAGTCATTAAAGTCATTAAAGGTCACAAGTCCTTTAATCTATTTCTAATTAAAAACCCTACAGCCGTTTTTAGGAACAGACTATGCAAAATCTCTACAGAAATATAACCCAAGTATCAAAAGCTAAGTATACCCCATTTATTTCCTGTTATAAATCTGTGCAGATTTTGCGCAACCTTTTATTAGCTTTCTTTATTTGTGGACAGATTCTATACAACAGCTCTTTATAAACAAAGCAATTCTGCACACATTTATATCCTATTCTGTGCAGAAACGTTTTTACGATTAGCAAATCTGCGCAGATTTATTACCATTAAAGAAAATTTCTGCACAAATTTATTGCATTCTGTATAGAAATAAAATGAATTCTATGCAATCAATGCACATTGTGTACCTTAGTTAGTTTGACAGACGCATTAGGTACATTTTTGATAATTAGGGTAAATTTTTGATAATTAGGTGCAATCTCTTATAATTAGGTACAATTTCTTATGATTAGCTTCCATTTCTGATAATTAGGTACAATTTTGATAATTAGGCTCAATTTCTTATAATTAGGATCTTGTTCTGATAATTAGGTAAATTTTTCATAATTAGGCTTAATTTCTCATAATTAGGTAAATTATTGATAATTTGGTACAATTTTTGATAATTAGGTACAATTTTTGATAATTAGTTTCAATTTCTGATAATTAGGATCATGTTCTGATAATTAGGCTCAATTTCTTATAATTAGGTAAATTATCGATAATTAGGTGCAATTTCTTATAATTAGGATCATGTTCTGATAATTAGGTAAATTTTTGATAATTAGGCTCAATTTCTTATAATTAGGATCATGTTCTGATAATTAGGCTCAATTTCTTATAATTAGGTAAATTATCGATAATTAGGTGCAATTTCTGATAATTAGGTACATTTTTGATAATTAGGTAAATTTTTGATAATTAGGCTCAATTTCTTATAATTAGGTAAATTATTGATAATTAGGTGCAATTTCTTATAATTAGGATCATGTTCTGATAATTAGGTACATTTTTGATAATTAGGCTCAATTTCTTATAATTAGGATCATGTTCTGATAATTAGGTACAATTTTTGATAATTAGGTTCAATTTCTGATAATTAGGTAAATTTTTGATAATTAGGCTCAATTTCTGATAATTAGGTAAATTTTTGATAATTAGGTTCAATTTCTGATAATTAGGTAAATTTTTGATAATTAGGTGCAATTTTTGATAATTAGGTACATTTTTGATAATTAGGTGCAATTTCCGATGATTAGGTACATTTGTGATAATTAGGCTCAATTTCTGATAGTTAGGTACATTTTTGATAACTAGGTAAATTTTTGATAATTAGGCTCAATTTCTTATAATTAGGTAAATTATTGATAATTAGGTGCAATTTCTTATAATTAGGATCATGTTCTGATAATTATGTTCAATTTCTGATAATTAGGTAAATTATTGATAATTAGGCTCAATTTCTTATAATTAGGATCATGTTCTGATAATTAGGTAAATTTTTGATAATTAGGTTCAATTTCTGATAATTAGGTACATTTTTGATAATTAGGTAAATTTTTGATAATTAGGCTCAATTTCTGATAATTAGGTAAATTATTGATAATTAGGTGCAATTTCTTATAATTAGGATCATGTTCTGATAATTAGGTACATTTTTGATAATTAGGCTCAATTTCTTATAATTAGGATCATGTTCTGATAATTAGGTAAATTTTTGATAATTAGGTTCAATTTCTGATAATTAGGTAAATTTTTGATAATTAGGTGCAATTTCTGATAATTAGGTAAATTTTTGATAATTAGGCTCAATTTCTGATAATTAGGTAAATTTTTGATAATTAGGTAAATTTCTGATAATTAGGTACAATTTCTGATAATTAGGTACAATTTCTGATAATTAGGTGCAATTTCTGATAATTAGGTAAATTTTTGATAATTAGGCTCAATTTCTGATAGTTAGGTACATTTTTGATAATTAGGGTAAATTTTTCATAATTAGGCTCAATTTCTGATAACAAAGTGCAATTTCTGATAATTAGGTACAATTTCTGATAATTAGGTACAATTTTTGATAATTAGGCTCAATTTCTTATAATTAGGATCATGTTCTGATAATTAGGTACAATTTTTGATAATTAGGTTCAATTTCTGATAATTAGGTAAATTATTGATAATTTGGTACAATTTTTGATAATTAGGTACGATTTTTGATAATTAGGTTCAATTTCTGATAATTAGGATCATGTTCTGATAATTAGGCTCAATTTCTTATAATTAGGATCATGTTCTGATAATTATGTATAATTTTTGACAATTAGGTGCAATTTCTTATAATTAGTTTCCATTTCTGATAATTAGGTTCAATTTCTGATAATTAGGTACATTTTTGATAATTAGGCTCAATTTCTTATAATTAGGATCATGTTCTGATAATTAGGTACAATTTTTGATAATTAGGCTCAATTTCTGATAATTAGGTAAATTTTTGATAATTAGGTGCAATTTCTGATAATTAGGTACAATTTCTTATAATTAGGTTCAATTTCTGATAATTAGGTACAATTTCTGATAATTAGGTAAATTTTTGATAATTAGGCTCAATTTCTGATAATTAGGTACAATTTCTGATAATTAGGTTCAATTTCTGATTATTGGGTACAATTTCTGATAATTAGGTACATTTCTGATAATTAGGTACAATTTTTGATAATTAGGGTAAATTTTTGATAATTAGGATCATGTTCTGATAATTAGGTACAATTTTTGATAATTAGGTTCAATTTCTGATAATTAGGTAAATTTTTGATAATTAGGCTCAATTTCTGATAATTAGGTACAATTTTTGATAATTAGGTTCAATTTCTGATAATTAGGTAAATTTTTGATAATTAGGTGCAATTTTTGATAATTAGGTACATTTTTGATAATTAGGTGCAATTTCCCATGATTAGGTACATTTGTGATAATTAGGTTAAATTTTTGATAATTAGGTGCAATCTCTTATAATTAGGATCTTGTTCTGATAATTAGGTTCAATTTCTGATAATTAGGTAAATTTTTGATAATTAGGCTCAATTTCTGATAATTAGGTAAATTATTGATAATTAGGTGCAATTTCTTATAATTAGTTTCCATTTCTGATAATTAGCTTCCATTTCTGATAATTAGGTACATTTTTGTTAATTAGGCTCAATTTCTTATAATTAGGTAAATTATTGATAATTAGGTACAATTTCTTATAATTAGGCTCAATATCTGATAATTAGGTAAATTATTGATAATTAGGTGCAATTTCTTATAATTAGGATCATGTTCTGATAATTAGGTACAATTGTTGATAAATAGGCTCAATTTCAGATAATTAGGTAAATTATTGATAATTAGGTGCAATTTCTTATAATTAGGATCATGTTCTGATAATTAGGTTCAATTTCTGATAATTAGGTAAGTTATTGATAATTAGGCTCAATTTCTTATAATTAGGATCTTGTTCTGATAGTTAGGTAAATTTTTCATAATTAGGCTTAATTTCTCATAATTAGGTAAATTATTGATAATTTGGTACAATTTTTGATAATTAGGTACAATTTTTGATAATTAGGTTCAATTTCTGATAATTAGGTTCAATTTCTGATAATTAGGTAAATTATTGATAATTAGGCTCAATTTCTTATAATTAGGATCATGTTCTGATGATTAGGTACATTTGTGATAATTAGGCTCAATTTCTGATAGTTATGCGTCTGTCAAACTAACTAAGGTACACAATGTGCATTGAACGCATAGAAATGCCTTTTTCTCGGAAAAAATATTTGTTAAATCATCACAGAAAGTTTTTTTATCATAAATCTATACAGATTTATGTTCGTTTTTGTTTCTATTTTTTTTTTTTAATGTGCGTTCTCTGTGGGTTTTTATATTTTTTTTTTTTGAAAATAGTAGTAATATTACATCATCTATTCATAATCTATATAGACTTTGTCTAAACCTTCTTAATGACTGCAAAGTTTCAAGGGTTCCATAACTTAAAGTCTTTTCATTTCTTTGTAGGTTCTACACAGATATCTAACATAGGAATCTCACGAAAAAGTGTCTATGAAGTGAATAATAGACTGCGATTCTAAATTTCTATGCATAATTATTACAATTTGTCTGGATAATCCGTCAATACTGCGATTGTTTTCAGAAATTAGCCTCTGGAGTTCAGCAGGTTTATTGGCGAACCGTTTCATTCAATCAACTGCACTAAAGGCTGTTCACGCATACATCTAAGATTGTGATTTATGTGACTGTCTGTATGTGTATGTATGCATGTGAGGGACTTGGCATAGAACAAATGAACACTTCTGCTCAGCAGTGAATTTAAAACTAGTGTACTGTCATAAGTGGTCAACATGCCCATCTCTTCGGACTCAAGTGATAGCGGAGCCTTGTGTTTACTATTTTCAGCATGTATATACTAAATTTAAGTGGGCGTCAATCTCCCAAGTTTATTAAATCCAGGGCAATGCACTAGCGATTCTATTGGACAAAGAAACCACTAAAAGATTCTCTGTAACGCTGTCCCTTTACAACTTGTCTACCCGAAGTAAGGTGTCTAAAGTAAGTAAGTAAGTAATCTGGAGCTACAAAATAATTTGCGGAATCTAATTAAATTTTAATGCTGCTAATCTGCTTAATTAAATTTTTGTAAGTTGCAACACTCGTTTTTTGGCCTTTTAAAACTGTAGAAATGCCTGAAACGGAAAACAGGCATGTTCGTCATAATAAACTTCGGTTTTTTAGTAAAAATTACGGATTTGTCTTAAAGTTTCTCAAAAATTGGGGGAGGTGAAACCAATGGGAGGGAGGTCACTTTTAATTTTCACAAGTCATTACAGTCATTAAAGGTCACAAGTCCTTTAATCTATTTCTAATTAAAAACCCTACAGCCGTTTTTAGGAACAGACTATGCAAAATCTCTACAGAAATATAACCCAAGTATCAAAAGCTAAGTATACCCCATTTATTTCCTGTTATAAATCTGTGCAGATTTTGCGCAACCTTTTATTAGCTTTCTTTATTTGTGGACAGATTCTATACAACAGCTCTTTATAAACAAAGCAATTCTGCACACATTTATATCCTATTCTGTGCAGAAACGTTTTTACGATTAGCAAATCTGCGCAGATTTATTACCATTAAAGAAAATTTCTGCACAAATTTATTGCATTCTGTATAGAAATAAAATGAATTCTATGCAATCAATGCACATTGTGTACCTTAGTTAGTTTGACAGACGCATAAAACATTCAATGAAAAAGCGTAAATTTCCAGATGATGTCAAACTTGCCATGTACAGGCAAAATAACTATCATAGACGTCTGCTTAAGGAAAAAGGCCAAGAGATTCGTGTGAAGCACCCAAACATTGAAGAACGCAAACTTGAACCATCACAAACTATGCTAAACCCAATGATTGAGGCATTGCCCAAAAGATTGCAACCGATAGCAGAAAATTTGCTGGATCATCTACAAACAGTGACAGATTTCAAAGTTAATGAAAAGGGGGAGATTTCGTATAAGGGGAAGGATGCTCCTGGATCTCGAATTACAGATCTTATACATGATTTTGTAAGGAATCGTCCAACCAAAAGTCCTGCCGTCGGATTTCATCTATTTACTGAGGTTTTGCGTGATACTAATGTTCCTAGAGACTTCATTGGTAATCCTGCGCGATGGCAATTAATAAAAGATCCCTATGTTACCCCAAGAAGACCAGCTTCTCAGCGAATTGAAGCACTACGTACAAGACATTTGCAGTCTGGAACAGGATTAGCCCTGAAAACATTGAAATGGAAGACACTTTAAGTTACTATTTTTATGATCCGAATAGTCCGGTTGCGTATTCAGGTGAACGTACATTGTACAGTTATGTGAAAAATAAAATTATTGGTCTTAAGCTTACGGATATTAAGAAGTGGTTAAAAAAGCAACACACTTACACCATACATAAACCTATTCGCCGTAGATATCCCCGACGTCGTTATTTCGTTGACAATATTGATAAGTTGTGGCAGGTAGATCTTGCAGATATGGCCAGAATTGCTGACGACAACGATGGTAACAGATTTTTGCTAACCTGCATTGACGTATTTTCAAAATATGCGTGGGTAGTTCCTGTTAAGTCGAAAAGTGGAAAGGAAATTTTTAGTGCATTTAAGGAAATATTAAAGTCCAATAGGAGTCCTGCAATGCTACAGTCAGATAGAGGAAAAAGAGTTTCAAAATGCACAATTTCAGAACCTACTCAAAGCCAACAATATTCACTATTATACGTGCGATAATCCAGATATCAAGTGCAGCATTGTTGAACGATTTAATAGAACAATAAAGGCGAAACTTTGGAAGTATTTTACAAAGTCGAGAACCTATAGATATGTGGATGTATTACAAAAATTTGTAGACGGATATAACCATAGCAAACACAGAAGTATTGGAATGACTCCAATGGACGCATCTAATCCAAATAATCACTATGACGTGTACAGCAAACTGTATCCGGACCAACCTGTGCCACGGTCAAAACTTAGAGTAGGAGACATTGTTAGAATAAGCAAAGCGAAAGGAATATTTGAGAAAGGGTATTTACCAAATTGGTCCGAAGAGCTATTCAAAATTGTAAAGGTAACGTCTAATGCATACCCTGTCATGTATCAGCTAACTGATTTGCAGGATGAACCAATACAAGGCGGCTTCTATGAGCGAGAGCTCCAGACTGTGACAAAACCCGAAAGCTACTGGGTAGAGAAAGTAATAAAAAGACGGCGACGCAAAGGAAAAACAGGAATATTTCGTGAAGTGGTTAGGATATCCTGAAAAGTTCAACAGTTGGATAACTGAAGATGATGGATTTTTACCTACAACTACCTAGTAACACTGGCGACTATTTAACTAATAAATTAAACGACTTTCGAGTTAAGCTACCGCATCGAATCGATCTCGACGGTGAATGGGAGGTAGCCCTTGTAGAACTGATGTATCCTGTGACATGGAATACTTTTAGAGAAGAAGCCAGTCCTGAAATCTACATAGCATTCTCTCATGGTACGTCGAAAACGAAATATCTACCACTACGATATTACACATCAATTGTAGAATCATGTGAAGTCATCAATCATACGTTAATTACAATGACAAATCGAGAAGGCCAACCGCCAGGAGTGAGGGTTGAATTTGATCAGTATACTCATCGAGTTAACATTATTTTCGAGAGGAGAGAGGAAAGTCTTTTGATATTGTAGATCTAAAACTTGGTAGGAGACTTCAGTATATACTTGGGTTTGGAGAAGGAGACAATCTGAATCCTCAAGGTGTAATTGAAAGGAGTCACCGACGCATGTAAACAAGAAGGAGAAAGTTATCGTTGGTGGCGGAGAGCCCGATATGAAGGCTGGTTTTTATTCAATGTATGTATACTGTGACTTAGTTGCTCCTCAAATAGTCGGAAACACCATCGCTCCGATGCTCCGGATTGTCAACACTACAGGAATACACGGAGAATTCATTGATAAAGAGTATCTCAATCCTCACTATGTTCCAGTACTTAAGAGGGAATTTGAATCGGTCGAAATTAATATATATAATGACTCTGGACAGCCAGTTGATTTTGCTTACGGAAAAATCTATGCAAAGTTGCACTTTAGGAAGGTGAGACCATGAGAACTGTCTACTATCCTGAGCAAGTCAAAACGTGGGAAGACGTGTTACTGCAAACAGGTGGTGCTCTACCTACGTATGCAGGACACCCTTACCAAAGAGGAGAAGGAATCGGTAGTTTTTTTAAAGGACTGTTTCGAGCTATTTGGCCAACTGTCAGAAAAGTTGGCATTCATGTGGGAAAGGAAGCCCTTAGAACAGGTAGCGATGTGGCTAAAGATTATCTCAATAAGGGAGAAGACATAAAAACATCACTGAAAAAGCGCAGTAGGCAGGCAGTTGGACGCACTCTGAGCAAATTTGGGGAAGATTTGCAGCAAGAAGGTGAAGGTCTTGGTAGCAGATTAACAGCAAAAAACATAAAAAGGATTAAAAAACGACGGAAACTTAACACTGACGTATTCAGCCATGGCTAAGCAAGTGGATGCACAATCTTATCCTGGGTTTAAGAGCGAACTCGACCTATTTTCTCTTCCACCTAGTCAAGTTGCTATCGAAAAGGGCTATTGGGCAGAATATTATCCTCAGAATCCTATAACAGACAGCGGTCCGTACAGGATACACATACCAAAAGATTCGTTTATGTTGGATTTAAATAAAAACTACCTGTATGTACAAATAAAAATTGTGACTAAAGATGGCAATGATTTGCCGTATCCAACAAAAGCTGATAAAACTCCAGACCCTGATAAGGTCGATGTCGCCCCCATAAATTTAATAGGCTCAACCTTGTTTGAACGAGTAGTTATGAAGCTAAGTGACAAAGAAATTGAAAACACTGGACCTCTGTACGCGTATAAGGCATACCTGGAAGTTTTACTGAATTATGGCCGAGACGCTAAATCTAATCATCAACAAACAGCTATGTTTTATAAAGATAATCCGCTGAAATTTGATGACTTGACTTCTGATGCAATGAAATGGAGAGGAAAGCCATTTATCAAAAACAAAGGAGTTGAACTGTTAGCCCCGTTGCACTGCGACTTATTTAAGCAGGACAGATACATGTTAAGCGATACGGAAATGTCGATTGAACTTCATAGAAATGATGACAAATTTGTTTTAATGAGCGACGGTACAGAATATAAAATCAAGGTGGAAGACCTAAGATGGTACGTCTGGAAGATCAAACCACAAGAATCTCTAAGTTTGGCTATAGAAAATGTTCTACGCAGCAACCATGCAGCCAAGTATCCTATACGTCGAATAAAAATGGTGACTCGACACCTGGCCGCAAACTCTCAGACTGTGGTGGAAAACTCCATTTTTTCTGGTCAACTACCCAGACGAGTCGTTTTAGTAATGGTTGACTCAGAAGCGTTTAACGGTTCCTTTAAGGCGAATCCTTTAAGTTTGAAACCTGCAAAATCAGCGAATTGTCACTAAAATGTGGAGATGAGTACATACCCAAGCATCCAATGAGGATGGACTGGAGTGATTTCAAATATAGTGTCCCCTATATGTACCTATTTGAAGGAATTAACATGGCCAATAGCGATAAAGGGATTGATATTACATATAAAGACTTCAATGCTGGATATACAATTTTTGTGTTCAATCTAACAGCAGATAACGTGGATGGAAGCGCAATGGAACTCATCCGAGAAGGAGATCTTTCACTCTACATGCAACTGAAAGAGCCACTTAGCAATCACTTACAAGGAGTAGAAATTATCATATATGGAGAATTTGATAACTTAATATCCATCGACATAAACAGGACTCCATTTTTTGATTACTCAATTTAAGGTTAATAAATGTTATAACTCATCTGATCTACTCAATTTAAAGTTAATAAATATGTTATGTCCAGCTGATCTTAATTGTGTGCTGAAAATGCTAGGACTACTTTTACTTGCTGTAGCCGTATCCGCGGAACAGTTATACTACCAGGAAGATAATCTAAATGTAACCGTGGTTGATGATAATGAAGCTATGAAAACTTTGATACTTCAGTTAGAAGTAAAAATGTTACGATAGAAAATGCAGACTACTTGTATCAAAGATTAGCACGATGTAATCTCCACCTCTGCGTGGAAGGAATACAACGATGGACGCAGCCAGGTTGTACCTACGTTGAGTGGGACCACTGCTGGGAATTTTGCTACGACTCCAATCGAAAATTAGTATACCTTCACTATAAAATGACGGATCTTAATATCAATAAAAGCAGTCATATGGAACTCGTTAGATGGGCATTGGAAGGTTACTATGAATAGTTTAGACTTAAGTCGAGTCGCCAACGCTGATCCATATCTGCGTAAACTCTTTCTGGGTGTATTCCCTAGTGATCAGCTACCAACGGTGCAACGCAGACCGGCATGTTTTATACTTAATACGGATCCATCGACAAAGTCTGGAGAGCACTGGCTTGCTATGTATTTTGACACTTATGTGGAGTACTTTGACAGTTATGGACTTGAACCTATACAGGCCTGTATGCAGTATAAACCGGAAAAAGTAAACAAATACGGTTTGCAAGACTTTGATACTAATGTTTGTGGTGAATTTTGTATATATTTTTTGAATAAAAGATCACGTGGCTATAGCTTCGAATCAATAATAGACTATTTAAGGAAGCGAGGCGATAAAAACGATACCATAGTTAAGAACTTTGTTTATTATTTATTCAGACCTTCATCACAGCAACAGTTACTTACACAATATTGTCAATATTGTCGGTGTCGCAAAGATGCAAATAGTCAATGTAGTATTTTCGGGTAAATTCAGGAAGAGATATCTCTTTGTGAGTTAGAGAACGCCATCTACAATCCTGAAAGGTTCAGGGGTGGTGCCGTTTTAACGCAGAATGGGAGCACGTTTCTTCTTTTTTCTAATGGCAAATTTGTTTGTTTGGGATCAAAGTGCGTTGCCCAAGGGAGGAAGTCTATCGGAATGATGGGTGAATGTCTTGGCAGTGCTATTGACCAGTGTCAGTATTACCAATATAGTCAGCGCAGGTAAAACAGGATACGCAGTCAATCTTCATTCGTTATACCAGTTAATAAGACGGTATAATCATACTGTTCACTACAGAACCGGAACTTTTCAGTGGGATTACTTGGAAGGATAACGGAGGAACTGTTAGACTTTTCCACAACGGTAAGTTTTCGTAACGGGTGTAGTTGATGAAACAAATATTCCATATATATTCGATCGGGTACAAAATGTGTGTCTATCGTCACGTAAATAATGTCAATCCGTCGGAAACGCAGTTACGATCAAATGTCTTTGACGATTGTAAATGACGACGACTCGGCTGACGCGTTTTCTCGTGTAACCGCGTATTCCAACAGGATTCTCAAACATCTTACGAAATATGATAGTTCTTCTGGGATGGCGAATAATCACTTCGTCAGGATCTGTACAGCATTGTTCCAATAATTTCATAACTTTGGAATCAGTTTCAATAAATCTAGACGCTAATTTGTCCTCAGTATCTACACCATGTTTTCATCAAATAAATGATGATGAATAGTTACAGTTGCAAAGGATTTACGAAACACATTATTATTAATGGCAGCACATGGACTCAGACAATTTTCATCCGTAACATTCATAACCCTAAACATATACAATCAGCATTATTTCAACATTCAGACATGATA